>JAMQGT020015308.1:7500-158278 GCA_024447675.2 Pterophyllum scalare | reverse complement strand
GCAATACGTAACTGAATGTGTTAAGGTTACATAACATCACCATTTGCCTAATGAAGGCATTTTTGGACCGTGAAATAAAGAAAGTCTGAGTGTGTTTTAGTTTGAAAGGACAGGAGTTTTAGTGCATGTTCACGGAGTACAGCAGACGCTGTTTTCATGTATATTAGAGCTCCAGAAATGCAAAGAAAAAAATAATTGAAGTGTGTGCCTTTGTTTTTATATGCAGGGTTAAAATGATAGGCTCTAAGATTCAGTGTGGCGGAGCAGCATGGGGAAAGAATCATTATACAATATACTTAATAATTTGCATTGTTAGTGATAATGGATTTTTACACTCAGGCTGTGATCAGCTGACCTGCTGCTGCTCTTTGTGGATTCAGACAGCTGAATTTAACAGGATAAGCAAATGTTACATGAGCTATTACAGCTTTCCACCCCTACACAGCATGAAGCTGCAATTAAAAGCAGAATACAATCAGCAATCAGGTCCCATTGCCACATTTGCTAAATCTTCTACTAGGAATCTTGGGGTGACTCTGCATGCTCATGTTCACTCTTTAATCACTTGCCAAGTTAAGTCCCATTGTGTCACTCTGAATTCGATTGTTGTTCGTGCCTTTACTTCACCACGTCTGCATTACTGTAATTCGTTGTTCACTTATCTTAGCAAAGCTTCCTCGGAACGTCTGCAGATTGTCCAGAACGCTGCTGCGAGGCTTCTGACCGAGTCTTCGGAGCTCTTACTGTTGCTGACCAGCTGCACTGCCTCCCCATCAACTTCAGAGCCCATTTTAAGATTCTGGTTTTGACTTTACGAGCTCTGCATGGACAAGCACCGACGTACATCAGCGAACTTTTACATCCATACATCCCCAGCAGGTCCCTGAGGTCATGTGATCCAGGCGTACTGGCTGTGCATGATACAAGAGCTTCTGCAGCAACGACCCTCCGACTCTGGAGCTCTGACCCTCTGAGCCTGAGAGCGCTCCGGAAAACTCATCTTTTTAGAGTTGTGCTTTAATGCTCTGGTATTTTGTTGTAAAGCACTTTATGATATTTATCTTCCAATGTGCTACAGAAATAATATTGTGTTTACTTTTCTCCATCTCTGAGTGACGTTATCACACAGCAGCTGAACCTTTAGAATTAGCTTGATGGTGAAGTATGGCTATCTCAACTTTCCTGACATCTGTAGCAGGAACACATGACAGAAATGTGGAAGCTTGTTTCCACCACTGAAGAAAATTTTGTTCTGCTATCCATAACTCAAAATTTTGAGTTAGGTATCTCAAAATCTCAAGAAATTAAGTTGAAATTTTGAGTTAGCTCTGCGAATCACGAAGCTCCGTGAAAAAGGTCACTTCCTTGATGCCAACACATGTGCATTCAAAATCGGGTAGCGACAGTTTCAGTGACAAATGAACAAACTGTCGTCAGGTTTTTGACCTTTGACACCTTCTAGCGAATAAGAGTTGCATAAAAGGAATCAGTGTTTTCATGCTGAGCTGTTGGGCCGCTGATGCCTTCAGCCTCCTGCTTCCAGGTAACAACGAAAAGATGTAGCGTCACAGAGCTTCCTGATTGGCAGAAATTTTGACTTGTTAGTGCTGTGTGTGTGTTTGTTATGGATTTTTTTTTTAGTGGCAGAAACAAACTTCCACACAGAAATGAGAAGGAGAACAGGGTGTGTGGAGAGTGTGTGTCTTAACTTTCTGACTGCTCAGCATCTCAGTAGAGGGAAGCAACACCAGGCTGCAGCACACAAAAAATTAACGGTCTTTATGTTATTTTGTATTAATTACTTACTTAATAAAATAATGAATTAATTACTTATTAACTGAAGGTGCCTGAAGACTGCTTTGGATGTTCTGGCCCACGCTATCCTGCGTTTATATCCAACATCTGACTGGCAACACAGTTGTGAACAAACAGCTGAAGATTATTTCTGTTTAAAAACAAAAAACTTGTAATTTTCGTAAAACTCATTAGTAATTAATATGGTTGATAAACTCATTTAAACTTGTAAAAAAGTCTTCTACTAGTGCTCAGGATGAATACTACTCTGTCTTTCCTCCTGTGAGGCTGGACCCGCAGCCTGACAGAAGCCTCATTATACAGATTCCCACCTGAGTCAGGTCAGCGTTACCTGTTAAATCGCAGTTTCCGTCAGCTCAGGCAGTTTGCCACGTGATCCTGCAGGTGTGTCAGCAGGTAGGCTTCTCTTCCTGATGGTGCATTCAAGGAAACTCCACCATATTAAAGCTGGGCTGCGATCAGGTTATTAACTTTGGTTTGATGTGTGTAAAGTTTTTTTTTTTTGTCTCTGTTGGTCTTTGAATTTTCTGATTCTTGTCATCATGATTCCTCCTGGTGGATCTGCTGAATGAAACCTCAGTGAGAGGAATCAGTGAAACAGTCTGAGTGACTTTCATCATTAAAGATTTCCTTCAGTGTCCTTCAGCGCAGACTGAGAAGAATAAACAGCATAATTTCATCCCATTCTTCTCCTCAGGAGTTTTTACAATTCCTCTTCAGTTCAAACTCCTCTAAACTCTTCTGACGTGACATCTCCGTGCTCTCCATCTGTCCCTGGGGGTCCTGCAGTGTGTGCTCAGGATGGATGGATGGGTGGATGGATGGACCGGAGGCGAGGTGAAGCAGCAGCAGTGGGCTGGGATGGCGTGTGTCCCACAGAGCGTGCTCAGTGAAGCAGGAGGCGAGCAGTAGCTTCAGATTAGGCCACCGAGGCTGGAGAGGAGCTGGCTGCAGTCCGGACTTCATGCATCATCAGCTAGTGTGTGTGTGTGTGTGTGTGTGTGTGTGATCACTCCTTTTCTATGTTTGGCGCTCGGCTGTCATCCACCATGTTTTTCTGTTTTGAACTGGATGCCATGTTTGTTGTGTGTGTGTGTGTGTCGACTCGGTGTGTCTGCAGAGGCAGTTTGATGTTTGAAATGCTGATGAATCGTTTCTGAGACATTTGGAGGAGCGTTGCTGTTGCCCCGATCAGGTTCAAGTGCAGTGTGGAGTTAAAGTGCACACGTCAGAGGCAAACTGGTGAGTCTGTGTGAATATCAGAGGTGGCTGTGGCTCAGCAGGTCGAGCAGATCATCTACTGATCAGAAGGTTGGTGGTTTGATCCCAGGCTCCTCCAGTCTGCATGCCAAAGTATTCTTGGGGAAGAAACTGAACCCAGAGTTGCTCCCAGTGTGTTCATCAGAATGTGATTGTGTGTGCAAATGTTAGATAGAAAGCACTTAGATGTAGAAAGTGCTTGTATGAATGAGAAATGCTGTAGAGTAGCTACACGAGAACCAGTCTGTTCACCATCTACGTCAGGGGAGGCGGCCACCGCTCTCAGAGCCAGAAACCAGGAACAGAAGTGAAGTCAGGTGTCTGAAATATTGATCAGTAATGAATCTGAGGACTTCCTGAAGATCTGTGGGCCTCAAACTGTGACAGAAGATCAGATGCTTTAGTCCACAAGGTCAAAGTTCAGTGGTACTGTTGGTCCTCTGTAGTTGCTTTACTTTGGTCTGTCAGCATCCAGCCTGCTATCATTTTAAGCTTCTATAAATCTAATATTCAGTATGAAAGCACCCTTCTTTTAACATATATTCGCCATCTTATTCTCATCTAATCTATCTGGACTTCACCTTATCTGAAAGACTGGGTGATTTAAAACTGCGGGAAACTGATTTGAGACAGTGCTGGAGAAGCTTCACAGTTTCCTGTGTGAGGAAACACTTGTTGCTGCCGACATGAGAAGAAAAGATTTTTCAGATTCAACCAGCTGAGTGAAGAGAGGAGGAGGAGGGGATGAAGGAGGTGTGGAGGAGGATGTTGGCTGGCTGGTGGAGGAGCCGGACGGGGCAGCGTGGCGGAGCTCCAGTCGGCTGGCCGGAGCCCAGTTGGTGCTTAATCACAGCGAGCGGTCAGCCTCCGCCTTTCACAGCCAGCTGACATCAGGCCTGTGTGTGCATGTGTGTGTGAGAGAGAAGTGTTGGGGCATCCCTTCCCCCATCCTCCAACCCTCACCTCCCATCCAGCATGTAGGTGTGTAATCTGCAGCCAGGAGGAGGATTAAACAGGGCTGCTGTACATCACTCTGTGTGTGTGTGTGTGTTTAGGTTGGGGGGGGGGGTTGAGTGTGACCTGCCAACACCATGAGTACATGCAGACGGTGGCGGAGAGCTGAGCCAAGGCCGGAGCTGAGCTGCCAACTGAGCTGGGTGACCCGTCCGTCCACCACTTCTCCCCGGACGCTCTGCAGCCGAGCAGCAGCAGCGTGCCAGCAGTGTGTGTGTGTGTGTGTGTGTGTGTGTGCGTGTGTGTGCGTGCGTGCGTGCGTGTGTGTCTGGAGCACATTTCGGGTGTGAAAACGTCACATGATGAAAGTTTGGCCGGTGAAACACGGCGGCTGCACGGCGTCACATTTACATCCCTGCTGAGTCTGTGCTGTGAAATCAGCAGCGAGGCTCCACGCGGGGCGCAGCGGGCCAAGACGAATGGGAGCGCAAAGCAATCGCTCCTGATGAGCAGGAAGGAGCGGATTCACAGGTCCAGGTGTTCGATCAAACACAACATCTGTACAGCATCAGGAGGTTTCCTGCATGCATAAACACCCCAAGGAGGTCCTGACCTCTCCCAAAGGAAACTCACCAGGATGGACTAAAAATAACTATTTTTAAAATCTCAAACTCAGGCATCAGTGTTTAACTCTGTGTGGACCAGCCGCCCTCAGCCCAGAGGTGCGCTGTGAGCAGAAAACCTGTGCTGGTCCCTTTAGGGGTCGCCTCAACAGATCACTATGGTTACTGAGTTCATATGTAGACTTGCATCTGACCTCAGTAACTCCTGAAAACTGCAGATTTCTTCAGATTCAACAAATGAATGAACTGCCTGATGGATCCTCCTTCATATTTAACACCACATAAAAATTCCTTCCTTCCTCATCTTCTTTCTTCTTTTTATTTTCGGGGAATGTATTTTTTACCTGGGTTTCATTCTCAGTGCAGGATTTCATCATATAAAATTAATTTTTACATTTATAATATTTGTATTTTTACATTAGTTATAATTTTACTGTGTTACTGTGTCATGCAACACCCTGATAATAACAATTCTGTGAAAGCATTAATTTAAAATTGATGATGGGAGAATGAAATGTAAGTTTTCTGTTCTTCAGGCTGGCTGTCAGCAGCAGCAGCAGCAGGAGGAGGAGGAAGAAGGTTGAAAAAGGAGAGATTACAGGAGGAAAAAAAAAAACTTTGATGTGTACATATGCAAATGAGTCTGGAAATGTCAAATTAGCATAGATTTGGGTCGGCCTCCCTCGCAGCTACGGGCAGCCGGGACGCCTGACAGCTCGGCCCGCGTCCAGACGGCCTGCTTTACATATTAGAGTGGCCTCCCATCACCGCGGGTTACCACCAGCATCCCGTCGCCTAGGAGACTGATGGAGACTGACAGGGCGGACGGTCTGAGTGATGGACGGATGGATGGCTGAGAGAAAGAGAAAGAGGGGGATTAGCTGTGGGCCCACAGAATATAAACAGCCTCAATTATGTAAATATGTCATTAATTTAATCAGTTACCGCCGGAGTGTTCAGGAGGAGCAGGACGACCCCGAGCGGAGGCGCTCTGAAGGAGACCAGCACGGTTTAACCTTTAACCACGAACAAACCAGCTCCAGTCAGATCTTCACCTTCAGATCTTCATCTCATCCTTTTCTCGTGTGTTGGGGTCCTTTATTTCAATTATGTCCTGTTTCAGTTTCATTTCTGTGTGCAAACCTCTGCGTGTGAAGCAGGTAGGACGTCTGCCTGTTCAGGTGAAGCGTGCAGCTTCATGAGCACAGCTCCCCCTGCTGGTGGACACTCAGATGACAATGAGGACGTGGCTCTAACCTGAACCCTGGAACCAGGTCTGGGCCCTCCAAGCAGATGTTTCAACATCATTTCAAACCTTAAAACCAAACGCTAAAAAGAAAGAAAGGCACCCTGATATAAAAGCTGCTACAATAATAATAGAAATAAAGTCTCGTGATGAGAGCGGATAAAAAGTGATAGGTTTTTAGTCATTTTTATTTCGTTGCTTTATTGTTCAAGCTGGCTTTTCTTTTTATTATTATTTTCCGGGTCTTTCTCGGGTCGCATGTTAAATGGACTGGTGTCAGAGGTGCTGTATAAATAGTTTCATTGATTCCTGTTGTCATGCGTGCGTACTGAATCGTTGTTGTTTCTAATCCTGCTTAAATGAGCCTGAATCGTCTTACAGGAAGTGACACAGATAAACACGGCTCACTCACACCGTGTTAACGCGCCGCTCATTTGGAAGTGAAATTTGAACCAAGCGCAGCGCTCCGAGTGTTTTCAGCCCGATTTATCACAGCGATTATTAACCAGCACTTGATCCTGGGTCCATGCTCTCTGTTCATGTAGGTCAGCGAGGAGCCCGAGGCGCTCCGGGCCGAGCGGGCACCCGCAGGACTGATGGGAAATAACGGAGGAGGGAGAGACCAGCTCGGTGCGTGAGGCCGCACATTCTCAGACACACGCACACGCACTGTGGGTTATTTTATCCTGAGCGGTGGCTGAAGGCGGCCGCAGCAGACTGAGCAAATTTTAGGATGTGAAAAATAATTTTCATCATCAGGCAAATTGATCATTTAAAGTTTCTTTTTCATTTCTGCTCAACATGAAAATCAAATCAAAAAGATCTAAAAATGCAGAGATCCAAAGGGAATGCCCTCCTCTCCTCCACAGACAGAGGAACAAATTTTATTACCTGTATTTTATTTCCATTTAATGACATTTTCTATATTTTGTCTTTTGTAGTGAAATTCAGAGAGAAACATATTAATGCGATGCTTTAGTTAGATTCCAGCCTGCAGATGAAACGAGCAGGAGGAACATGAAGAATATGGAAGATTTCTGCTTCCAGCTCTGTCTGCTCATTTTTCTTTGAAGGAAACCAGCAGTGACTGTCCACTCAGCATGTTCTCGTTTTACTGAAGAATATTAATGATTGAATATTCATATTAAAGCTGCACTGAAGCTGATCAGTCAAAGAAGTAGATGGACAATGAATACGTGAGGACGTGGATGGGTGAAACAGTACTGCAGATGGAATGTAATCACTGGTGTCAGGATCATCATTAATCCATCAGCGAAACAGAAGCAGGAAAATGCTGCTTTCACACGCTTTTTTACATTGATATTAATAATAAAAGCTGCAATCATCAGACCTGACATGTTCATGCAAACTGGAGCACGCTGCAGGTGAGGCGCCTCCTGTGGATGTGTGACTCTAACCCTTATTGGCTGTTGCACAAGTTCTCTATCACTTCCTGTGCCCACTGTGTGGTGTTAAGTTGGGAGAACAATAAAGTTTAATTTGAATGTGATTTTGAGTGGGGGTGGGGGGGCTCTGTGTGTTGCAGAATGTTTTACACGTCACATCAGAGTCGCTCAGTGTAAATGTGTGTTTTAGGAAAGTTGGCCGTTTCCTCCACTCAGTCTCAGTCATGATGTCACGGCGAGGGGTTGCGGGTCACTACAACTGTGAGTGAATGAATGAGTTTCCTGTCAGTCCATGTGACTTGTGTTTACAGTTGCTGATTGGTCGGTATTAACTCTGAACCTGAAACAGACCACAGGAGAAGAAGAGCTCTTAATCAGATGGTCGTCATGTGGAAAAAGAAGCTCGTGGACGCCCAAACATTTCCTCCCACGTGACAGTTTAATTGTGACATCATGTTTTCAGGTTTCAGGCTTTCCAGCACATGTTGGGCCACCTGCAAAGATTCACACCAGCGCAGAGACCTGCAGCCCGTCTCTGAGGCAGTTTCAGGTGGAGATTTTAGGGAAGGGACTGCAAGTTTTAGAGCACGCACATTTAATAAAAACCTAAATCAGAGGAATTACCTAGAAAAAACACTGGTATCCACTGGATTGTCTGCTGGTTTCTCATTTTTATGCTTTTCAGCGTAAAAAATATTTTCTGCATAAACTTCTGCAGAAAAAGTGAAACATTAAAGAGAAACTGAATGCGTCTCCTTCACCCATCCATCCACGCTTCGGCTTTCAGTTTGCCATGGCATCATGTGCTGGCAGGCTGCCTTCACTCACAGAGGACAGTGGAGTTCAGCTTCTTAAGTTTCAGTTAAGTGCTCTGTTAAAAGGGAGTTTTTCCTTCCCACTGTCGCCAAGTGCTTGCTCAGAGGGAGTTGTCTGGTTGTTGGGATTTCTATGTATTATTGTCGGGTCTTTCCCATAAAGCACCTTGAGACGACTGCTGCTGTGATTTGTCTTTGTGTGATTTTCAGATAAACTTGGGCTTCAAATGATTTGAAAATCATGCATTTTGTGTTTATTTGCATTTTCAGTGTTAAGTGGATGCTGTGTGTTCATGTTCAGGACCCACAGACATCAAGTGTGTTTGAGCTTTTAAAAGTTTTTAATATGCGGATGATGATAGAAAACCTGCAGTCACAGTGAAGCGAGCAGAGCTGAGCGGTCCCACCTGAGAGCTGAGCTCCCGCCACCTCGGCACGCCGGCCCACACGGCGCAGAGCCAACACATCTATTATACATACATGAGGGATGTGAGTGTGTGTGTGTGTGGGGGGGGGGGGACGTGTGTCCAGATGTTGCCAGAAAGCCTGGTTTCTGTTGTCAGTTGAATGGACAACTCAGCTTAAATGGCCCCAAACACCTTTCATTTATTCATTCACCATTTTTAATTGATCTGCTGGTGAGATGGAGGAACACACACACACACACACAGACCCAGACACACACAGAGGGACACACACACACACAAAGAGACACACGCACACACACACAGAGACACACACACACAGAGACACACACACACACAGAGACACACATGCACGGTCACACACACATGCACACACACAGATGCACACACTCACGCACACACATGCACACGCTCACACACGCATACACGTGCACAGTCACACACATACACATGCACACACGTATGCACATGCATACACGTGCACAGACATACACACATGCACACGCATACACGTGCACAGACACACACACACACACACACACACACACACACACACACACAGTAGCGCAGCTGTATACTTCTGAGTATGCAGACACATTTTTAGGCGCCCCCCCAAACCCACACACACACACACACACACACACACACACACACACGGAACGCACCCTCTCAGTATAACTTGTATTGTAACTCCAGCACACAGCTGAAGAACAGTGATCTGTTATTTTACTACTATTAAGCTAACCTGAGTATTTAAAAGCCTCCTCTTGATACAAATGAAAACAGTCGCGATCGAGCACGTTCTCGAAAACGCGCGCTGGAGTGTGTGTGCGTGTATGTGTGTGTGTGTGGGGGGGGGGGTGAAGGAGCACAGGGGCGCCTTATCAGCGCCGTGCCTCTGTTATTGATCATATCATATGCACAGCTGTTAAATACAGAAAATGCTGACTACAGAAATAATTTCCCCGCATCGCTTTGGCTCGCCCCCCCCCGTGCGGCGCCCCTATGCATCGCATATAGCGCATACCCACTTTCTGCGCCACTGCACACACATGCACACTCACACACAGTGCACGGGTGAAAATCAGCTGCAGTGTTTGATCTGAGCTGTTGTTCTGGTCCTGATGCTGCCCTGATAACCGACTAAAGAAGAACTTGGAGAGTCAGACCTCCATTTTGAAAAATGGACATTCATGTCCAGCACATGAGTCTGTCATCATCCACTGACACTTACACACAGTGAAAAGTTTCAGCACACATGTGGTTAAAAAAATACAAAAACCTCACAGCAGCTTTCAGCATCACAACAAGTCACTTCAGCTCCTGTCACTTTAGAGGGTTTATGGAGCAGAACTGAGAATGTGGACTACAGCACGAACATCACATCTCCATGAAGACAGAAGTGACCGTGTGGGCTCAGATTTTAGGCTCCACGCTCCTCAGAGGGCTCCGTGCGAACATGTGATGAAACCACTGCAGGGTTGTAGAAACGTTCAGTTCTTCCAGCATGTGTGCTGTGGACCAGAGCAGGCCTAAAACAAATCAGTAATATCAGCTCTGAGTCGTGTACGAAGGTGAGTTTCAGAGTAAATTCAAAAGAAAAATGGAGAACCAAAGACATCAAGAGAGGCCGTGAAGCTTCCAGGTTTTTAATCGTGAATGTTTTTGTTTGAGGTTCTCCATATGGCTCTCATTAATAACCGACTGATTGTGTAATCTGTATAAAGAGTTCGACGAATGCGGTTCCAGCCATGCTTTTGGTGGTCGAACTGATGGGATTTATTGTCGGAAAGGCCCTTTGTGAGGTTTCTTCTCGGTAATAAGCTGATTAAAGCTCGTTGGTGGTGAAAACTTAAGAAGGAAGCAGAAGGACTCCTGCAGCATGTGATCAGACCGTATTCAGCTCATTTAAAACAAACATCTGCAGATGTGGAAGCATGAACTGGTCGGCGTTCTTCCTGAAGAAACCAAGAATGTGTTCCCGAGTATGTTCAACGCCTCACGCACCTCTGAAATCAGAGTGAGCAGAATGGAGGCCGACTGTAAGACCTCAACTCCTGGTTAACCTTACTGGAGTCCACAGTGAGAAATGTCTCAGCAGGATGGCCCTCTGAGCTACCAAATCAGCCCCGAGAGGTTGGATGAATCAGCAGAGCTTTATCCGCTCAAACAGCATTTACATGATTAACAAGCAGATTCCGGTTTGGTGTCTCCATCACCTCACTGCGTCCCGCTGCTGTGTGGACGCCAGCATCTGCAGTTTGTTTCCACGTGAATAAACAGTCCAAATCTCACAATTATTAACAACTTATCAGCTATAAATATGCAAAATTAGATAGTTCAAAAGTCCTGCTGTTTATTTATTACCTGACTAGTTCCATGCATGCAAATGAATAAAATACTGAAAGCTTTTAATTTGAACGTCAGACTTTCTTTCAGCTGAAGCCATTAGCCGTGTTTCTGTGGTGTTTACAGGAGGAGATATGAAGCTTTAAACTGAGGAGCTCCGGGTGCTTTGGCTCCATAAATCCTGGATGCTGATTGATGAATCATTCACCGGCTGTCCTGAATCTGAAGCTTCATGTGGACCGAGGAAAAAGTCCAGGAGGAAACTCACAGCTGCCAACCAGGCTGCTGAAATCCAGCTTTGTTGTTTTTCTGTCATCCACGAATGGAAAGCAGCAGGAGAAGGTGGTGGTGTGTGTGGATGCTCCTCACAGGGCCTCCACCCACACCGGCCTCCTTTTATCCAGGCTGGAGGTCAGCCATCTTCCCAGCACCTCCCACTGATCGCGAGCTGCTGGAGGACGTCAGCAGTGACTGGGAGCTGTCTGCAGTCAAAAGACTCTGTTATCTGCTTTCATCTCAGCAAAGAACACACACATCACATTGTTGATGTGTGAGCTGAGGGTGTGTGAAGAGTGTGACACTGCAGCTGAGAGTGCGACCTGCCACTTCCAACAGTCTGATTATAAAGAGCTGGTGACGTTCAGCTGATACAGTCACAGCAGCAGATAATCTCTCATCTCCACAGCGGCACGCTCACTGCTGCATGCTTCTGCAGGTTTGTGTCTGTAACCAGGAAGCCTGCTCCGGTCTTACTGATGGACAGCAGACTGCAGGAGGGAGCGAGCATGTGTCACATTTTCAAATTAAAAGCCCTCAGACAGATAGACACATTTAATTTTTTGCCCCTGGTGTTATAAATGTCTCTTTCAAAATAAAAGCCCTGGATTGGGCCTTACCAAAATGACTTTGCTGTGACATTTTCAAAGCCCCTATTTAGTATAAGAAACTTCTTAGAAGACTCAGGAATATCTCAGATTTCCAAAATAAAAATCCTCAGTTAGTTACAGATATTTACTGGGATCCTTTAAGCTGCCAGATATAAATATAAAAGCCTGCTGTTTGTTGCCATTGAAGCAACAACTACAACAATCTCCCTTCAGCTTTTTTATGAAACCTGTTTAGCTAAAACATTTTAGCAGTAACAAACAGAGCGTCAGGAGTCGCAACAATCCCGCCACCGTTTCTCCAGAAATGTCACAGTTGTTAGATTTGCCTTAAGTTCAGGAGCATGAAGGAAGCTAAGGCTGGTCCATGAACACAGATCCTGAATCTGAAGCGAAAGCGCATTTACACCGTTTCACTCCCCTCGAGTTTGTTCTGCCATGCTGCCGGCTGTTTCTGCAAACACAGGGAGTTTTCGCCCTTTGATGTCACACATAATTGGATGGCAAGGTGCCCCGCGCTGCCCCGCCGCCGACTGTGAGCCCCCAGAGTCCCAGAAACTCAAGAAACCTGCATTTGCGCCGTGATAATGAGCTACTCACGACCAATCACACAAACTCTCTGCTCTGACTGCACCGAGAGTTAAAAAAATAAAAATAATGCACCTCAACTACAAAACCAGGGACCAACGATCACATCCAGACACACATCTGTGGTGAGGTCTATGCCGTCAGGACATGATGCTTTGGTGACGGCCACAGAAGAGAAGAAAAAACAAAGAAAGAAAAAAGATGGAACCAGAGGGACAACATGACAACGAGAAGTCAAAATCAACCCCACCAAAAGACAGTGTCATCTCCTGCTCCAGGAGTGGATGTTCATATGAAACACGGCCAAAGTTTCTAATGATGAGCTCAGTGTGTGTGTATAGTGTCCCTGGATGCAGTCAAATAGTCCAAGAAATTACCTTCTACCTCTGCTTGATTAGTGCTACTTTGTCCTTTTCCTAATCTGTTTTCCTTGGTCAGACTTCCAGAAGCTGGCCAATCACAGGAAAGTGAGATTTTAGGCAAGAGCACCTTAAAGAGACAGAGGATGAGCTGAGGGGCTGCAAAGAGGCCCAGTCTGAAAAAACTGAACTGAATCATGCAAAGCTGCTCTAGTAGAGACTCATATGTGTTGCTGTTATTAGTCTCTGATTTGTTGCACATGGGGTGACCCGAATAAATAAATAATAACTGAAATAAAATGTGACTGACTGATATTTAATGACACAAACACAGAAATCTGAATCCTCTCCTTCGCTCAGCTGTTCGGCGTCACTTCCCAGAGCTCCCAGTGCTCCCAGTCTGTCTGTCCTGATGGCTCCTCTTATCTGCATGATCAGCAGTAAATCCAGCACAGGTCTGAGTGATGGCCACTCCCACCAAACATGCCACATGACATAATAATTAAAATACAAAACATAACCTGGAGGAGTAAAATAACCAGCACGTTATCGCTAGATCATCATCGTCACTTTCAGAAACATCATACGAGCTGGACACATCATCATCATCATCATCATCATCCTCCTCCTCCATCCTTAAATAATTCCTGCTCTGACTGCCATCAGCGAATCGCCTCCACAGAGCAAAGAGCTCGCCTGCCAGCAGAGGCACCCCCCACCCTCCAGCCGGCCAGGCCTGATTGAGTTTTGGCTCCTGCTTTGTTTGGGACGGCGATCCAACATGTTTCTCGCCCATCAATGGAAACATTTGGAACCGTGACCAAAGGCGCGGTCCTGTTCCAAGTCCCTCCCAGCAGGGGGGCCGCGGCGGCCCCTCAGGAGCCCACGCCGCCTCTCTGCGACTGTGAGAACACAAAACACACAGGATGATGCTGACATTAGAAAAATAAGACATACGGCTCATCACATTAAAGTGAGTGGACTGAAGCCTGTTTTTACCACACAAAGAGACAAATGAGCCCCCCATGAGTGTGTGTGAGCGAGGCTTTGTGTTCAGAGGTTCACTGTGTGGCTACATGTACTGGAACTAGAACTGGGTGTATTTGAGGTTCCTGTGGCCGTCAGAAATGCTGTTAATAGAAAGTCTTCTGACACCGTCCAGCCACGCCTGCAGTGCTCCTTCCTCTCTTCCTCTGAGATGAAAATGTCAAATCTCTCTGTATCTGCAGCACACACTAACACGAGTTAGCACCGAGTTTGCCACTTCCGGTCTATAAAAGACGCGGAAACAACACTGAGCGTCGGCTGGCAGCAACCTGGCCGACTCCACCTTTGCAACTTTCTACCAGGTAAGCTGAGTGAATAAGCTGTTTGCAAAGGAGCTTTTTAATTCCCCCCACTCATCCTCTTAGTGCCCAGAGCCCACTGAACTAAATGTGGGACATTAGCCTAACACGAGAGACAGGACAACGTAAAGATGCTGTGCAGGTTCACATAAAGAAAAAAACCTCATTGCATCACCTCACCTCCTCCTCCTCCTCTCTCATCTTCATCACATTCTTCAAACTCTGCAAGGAAACTGAAACTCTGCAGCCCACCTGCTTTGGCTGTAATCTTAACAGCTCCATAATGAGAACTCATTTTGGATGTTGGTGTTTTATGTTGGCAAAGATTTGCTTACTTACTTTTACTTTCCAGCTGGCATCCTGGAAACTTTCTTCATAATTTCCACAAAATCAAACTTTGATGGTTATAAATTAGAAGTTTCTGCAGTCTGAAGCAAATTCAAAGGCAAACGGAGGAGAGCTGCTGCAGGTTTAAATATCTGCTCTTACACAATCAACATGATCCACACTGAGTCTATTTTCCATCCCGTGGGTCAGAGTTCAGATTATCACTCTGGATAAAGAAACTTTCCACTGCAGCTGAAATATCAATTATTGTGAAGATTTACTGATAAACTGTTTGGCTCTTTTACAAGTTGCAGCTCCTTTAAGGGGACATACACTATATTAGCAAAGTTTTTCACCCACCCCATCCAAATCATTTAATCCAGGTGTTCCAGTCTCTTCCATGGCCACAGGTGTATAAACCAACACCTAGGCATGCAGACTGCTTCTACAAACATCAGTGAAAGAATGGGTCGCTCTCAGGAGCTCAGTGAATTCCAGCTTGGTACCGTGATAGGCTGATACCTGTGCAACAAGTGCAGTCCTGAAATTTCCTTACTACTAAATATTCCAGCAGGATGGGAGTGCCACAACTGTGTGCGTGCATGTGTGCAAAATAGCTGGTCTGAAAAGTAATGGCAGCGGTCTGCCAAGAAAGCAGCAGAGTCCCATGGGGGGTTTCTTTGAGTACAATAGCACAGATAGAAGCGAGTGTCTCGTTGTGGATGACGAAAAAAATGTGTCGAACACTTCTCAAGCAGAAAAAACCCCACCAACATAAAAGTCCACCTGAGAAGCGCGCTACGGAAACCCAAAGGGGGGAAAAAGTCCCAGCCGGCACCGGCACACGACCACAAGGTAATTAACGTACATAATCCAGCTACACAAGCATAACACAACGTCGGCCACTTGCGTAGGTTGTGCACAGCAGCCTGCAAAGACCCAGCTGAAGTCTGATTAGCGAGCATCTAACCAAGCTAGCTCTCTGAGCAGCTCCGACAGAGAGCCAGCTTCAGGTGGTGGAGCACATCAGGATGCAGCTGGATTTGACCTTTGACTCCTTCAAAGAGTTCAGTTTGTTTTTGTCACACATTTCCTGCGTTCTGATGTTACACACCACATGTAGGTGTTGTTAATCTGCTGCACTGACACTGAACTTTACTGTAGAGTTTATTGTGAGTTTTGGAGTTTGTTTTTCTTTATGTTTCTCCCTGTTGATGTTCATTAGTGTCCTTAATATTAAACACATTTAGCTCATAGTGCTGCTGTCTTGTGAACAGTTGGTTGTTGCATACAATTTTTTTAAACGGTATCTTTTGTCGAGTTTTTATCACACAATAGTCGCTCTTGCACACTCGTGAATCTTGCAGTAAAAACGAACTGAAACTAAACTATAATGTAAAATCCAGCACTATTATAACGCTGGTGTGCACCGGCTGGAACAAAAAAGTCGTGACCCCCAATGGCGTGACACCCCCTCAGCTGAGCTTCAGTGTTAGCGACTGTAGCAGCACACTTCTTTCATTTGGATGCAGAAAGGTGAGAGTTTTCTTTACTGCTGTGAGCAACACACAGTGACCACCATCATTTTAAAGAGGAGGCAGACGTCTGTCTGGGTGACTCACAGCAAGGAAATGTAGCTGGATAAACCGCTCCAGAGGAAGCATCCGTACATTTGATTCTGAGGGTAACCGAAGCTTTTACAAACACTGCTGATTCCTTCATCGCTCTCCCTCATCGTGTGGTAGCCCTGCAGCTCATGAAGTGAGTGTTAGTCTGTTTCATGTGATGAGAGTGGATCAGTGAGGGGGGGGGCGGCTCACAGCTCTAATAGAGCTGACTGCGCTCGTTAATTATCTCGTTTAAACACTTATTGCCCAGCAGCTGTCATCTTACAGCAGCAAACGGGGGGGGGCAGAGACTCAGCTGCTGGATCTCACCTGATCTCCTCAAACCGGGAGGCCGTCAGCTGAGCAGGAAACCCGCTGCAGCAGAAGCTCCAGGAAAACTCAATAAATATGGAGGTTCATGGTGGCTCGGTGGTCTCAGCTGGCACTCTGATCAGTAGATTTTAGGTTTCTCAGTCGGGTGATGTTAAGCCTCAGAATGCCCAAGCTTCAGATGGCTTCAGTAGTTTTTATTTTTATTTAGGTTTAAATTTTGTTTCTTCACTTTGTTTCCAGAGAAACGTGTAGTTTAGCTTTTATTGTAGGTGTGCTTGAATTGTTTGTTTTTAGTGTGAGTTTGTTATGTATAATTCTTTGTTTTGTGGAAGACTTTCAGAGGTTCAGAGCAGGTCTGAAGATACAGTGTCCTCACAGTCAGAAGGCAGCACACAGGTTTGGATCAGCTGAGAGCTTTTGTGAGCTTTGGGTTTTTCTCGCCTGCACAGTTCTGTCATTGTTTTATAGCCGGGTGGCCCGACATGCCCTCAGCCCTGACTGATAGCCTGCCGGAGCTGGAGGGTGAAAAATGAAGAGCTGTGCTGCTCCGTCATCTTTCCTTCCTGGTTTTGAATAAAATCTCAGAATGAATGTTTGAAGGTTTTCCTGTCAGTTGGTCTGAGGTGGAGCTCCTTCCTCGGGGTCGAGCTCCTGGGAAACAAACGGAAGTGTTTAGGAGAGGACAAACTCCAGCTAATGACGCTAATTAAAGACACTTATTAATGAGTGTGACACAGCTGAGAGTCCCCGGTGATATTAACTGCTATTAATCTGTGCTAATCAGTTCTGTCGCCCGGCAGGAGGACACCCCCTCCTCCTCCTCCTCTGTCACAGCGGTTAGCGTGGAGAGCTAATCACGGCGGGCCTCCATATTGTAATCCCCAGTGAGCAGGTGGTGCGAGTCACAGGCGATGACTGATGCATCTGCATGGCGCCTGCAGGCGGGACCTCACTGAGCCGCGCTGCCTTTAACTGCCCAAATATGTCCGATTTACATCCATTTTCACATTTCAGAGCAGGTCTGACCCAGAGCGGCGGCGGCGGCTTCACAAAGCTGCAGGGCAGCGACCGACTCTGAAACAAGCTCCCGTGGCTGCGGTCCAGATTCGATTTAAATATTTTAGTGCAGCCCGCAGCCAGGAATCTCTTCACATTAACGCTCGACATATTTTGTGTTTCCTCTCAGCCGTGTGATTAACTCAGTCTGCTCATCTGAGTTACACCGACAAAGAAAATCCAGTCAGATTATGAAAATCTGTTTTTTAAAAATGCAATAATTCATGAAACTGGATCTTAAACACAAACTCAGGTTGTAGCGTGAAAACGTGTAATACTGTTTCAGGACATCAACCACACAGAAGCATGAACTCCAGAGAACTTCAGTGAACGCTGACACTTAAAAACATCATTCCCGCTCAAAGTCGGCTTTAAACCAGCACCTAACATGGCTGAACCAAAACGTGGTGACGTGACAGCACAAACTGAACTGCAGACGGATGTCGCCTCCAGTGAGACAAAGCAAGAAATAGCAATGAATTATTGCAATGCAGAAATGAAATGCACGAGTTTTTAATCAGTGGCATCTGGTTGTTGACTAAGATCGGACCGCCAGTCGACATCCACGCACACAGAGCCGAGTGACCCGAACACGTTTCTTAAATATAAGCAGTTTTCAGCCATTCTCTGTGTGAGGGTGAACTCAGAGTCGCCTCCTTGCCCTGATGTCATCGTTTTAAACTTGGTGATGGGAGTCTGCTAGCTCGGCAGGCCTCAGAGCGGCAGGTCTGGGTTTTCTCCTTTGAGAATGTTTCGATAGTTCTCACTGATAACAGGACGATACGAAACAACTCTAGAACACAAACTTTCTTTTGCTGGAAAGTACACACGAGGACGTCCAGATATCGTTGACCAGTGAACATCAGTGAGTGAACAGGTCAAATGCGCCTGTGCTGAGAAATGACCGCCTGCTGATGTTTGCTGGGTTACTGTGTGGATCTGGATCAGGGCTTTCAAACTTTCACTTCACCATTATTGTGTTGAAAAAATCACGATGTTATTGTGATATCTTTGCATTTGTTAAATCTTTTTTCTGAGTCCAAATGTTTCTCCAGCATGTAGAGTGTGCTGAAACGACCGCTTCCCCTCTTTTTCCTTCACCTGAGGAAACTGTATACACCTGATTGTAACAGCCACACTTGTCATTACTGGAGCATTTCTGACTCCCAGTGGTGCCTCAGAGTGTTTGGACCTGGATAACGATGAAATCAGAAAAAGCTCACAGGCTGGATGTTTTATGATTATTCATGAATAATTGTTCGTGAAAATGTGCAGCTAACTTCACAGATTGTTCAGTGAAGCACTTTGAGTGTCTCCTAGTGTTTCCTTTCTCAAAGTAAGAGATGCAGTAATCTGAGATTCATTTCACCTTCAGACAGGTCAAAGTGGACCTGGCCCAGGAAGAACTGTAACAGGATCATATTTCAGAACTCGGGGCAGAGGAGGAGGAGCTGATGATGATGAAGAACTCCTGACCCGAGGGTGGGGGCCTCTGTGAGGACGGAGCCAGGCACCCTGAGCCCAGCCAAGCTTTGTTTTCAGTTCACTGACCGTCAGTCTTGTCTTGCTCCTCCTTAAAGCCTGTGTGGAGAGGAGCTCAGGAGCAGCAGGAGAGGAGCGATAACGAGGACGAGGTGCTCTAAGCCTCTGAGAGAGCTGGATCGAGCCCTGGGACGCTGCAGCCGTCCTCCTCTGGGTGTTTGGGTGTGAAAAGCTGTTTTGTTGGAGGAGAGCTTTTTTTGGGGTGGGGGTAGGGGGGCTGTTTGGTTTGTTAATCTGCGCTCGCCAGGAAACGCTGACGGACATGATGCCAAGAAGGAGCCAGCAGGCTGCAGATGGTAAATCTTCACGGGCATGTCAATGCGTGCTCCGCCCACACCTCAGAGTCCTTCCTTTAAGGAAGCAGAGCCCCGCCCTCAGCTGCTCTCTGAAATGATTTCCTTAATCAAACACATCTGGGAGGAAAGAAAAAAGATAAATGTGAGCTGATGGAGGAAGCAGAGAAGCTGCAAATACTGAATATCCAGAAAACGAACTGTGTTATACAGCCGTGGACAGTAGGTGGCGCAATGCAGCTCACACACTGACTTGTGACCTGGTATTTAAAACTGAAAGAGAAGAAAAAGCCCCTGAAAGCAGCAGATGACTGACAGGACGTGGCCTCAGTTTCTTTACCGAAAACGCCATCCCCACGCCGTGCTCCTCTGTCCGACCAATCAGCGTAGACACTGAGTCACTACTGATGAGGTCATAATGACACATAAATCCATCACTTTCTTCATGAGTCGTTCCCTGCTCCTCCTCTATTAATTTGTGAATTTCTCATAAATTTACAACTTTTATCATAAAATTCAGCTTTTTTTTCTTAGACTAAGCCCAGCTGCTTTTGTTTTGGTTTTGTTGTTGCCTTCAGCGGCCCATCTCCATATGAAACAGTGTGTGTGAGGGCATTAACATCCAAAGATGAGACCGATAAAGGCACACCTGATCTGATTTTGTTCAAAAATGTAAATCTAGTTTTGGGTGCACAAACATTCAGGTACATATATGGAAACCTGACCGACGTCTGTACCTTAATAAAATCATCAGTAAATAATCTTTTTTTTTTTTTTTGCATTATTTTCTCTCTGCTCCAGCTGAAAAGCATTCATATTCTAGGATTCCTCCACTTCACGGAGCAGGTGAAGGACCCGTGAACGTCGGAGATATTTGCAGAGTTGGGCGCCGCACACATCTGCAGCTTCTCTCATTAAAAACACTACAGAGGGACTTGAAAAGTGTCAGAGCTGCGCGCTGGGCCCTGGAGGAGGCGGCGAGGCTTGAATCGCAGCAGCAGAAGCTTCACGTTGGAGCCTCGAGTCGGACATCTGCTGGGGGGGGGGGTTGGTCAACATATGTTTCCACAAAGACAACAATCTGATCTCCCTCCAATTAAAAAAACCTTGAAAATTACACAAATCACAGCGAGCTGAGCTGATGCTGTGGAGTTTGGAGGATGAGGCTGAGGATGAGGAGGAGCTGAGTCTCCGTTAGCTCTGCAGCTGCAGGAGAAATGGATTCACTGCGGCTCCTCAAGCTGGAGATGTTCATGTTCTCCAGAGTCAGAGGGCTTCTCAGGGATATTTTTATGCTTTTAGTTCAGGTTAATGTCACAGCTCCAGTTTACAGAAGTCTAAACGTGTCACACTCAGATGGTCAGAGTTCCTGGCTTGAAGGAACTCTTTGAAGAAGGAAGCTGAAAGAATTCACGCCCTGAATGACCAACAGGGTCTCATTAATGAGCTCATTCCTCTTTCCTGACACAAGTTTCCTGTTCCTGGAAGTTTGTTCATCAGACTGATGATGATGCTGATTCATGCTGATTTCAACAGAAAGTGTTCACAGAGGTCAGAGGTCACAAACCTGTTTCCCATAGACTTCTATTGGAGCAGAAGCATGCTTAATTTTTCCGGCCTGGAAGCTGCATCCACGTTTTCTACTGTCTGTGGTTGGGAAGGAGGAAGCTTAGCTTACGGACTGGAATCAGGTCACTTGAAAACGAGTCAGGTTTAAACTGTGACGCTGCAGATCTGAAGCGATTATTCGGAGTGTTTTTCAGGAGCAGCGTCCTTTAAATATCCGATCTCCGGGTTTCTTTTTTACAGTCAGCGCTGTGTTCGGATCTTTCTCCGCTCACAGACTCTCAGTTTAACATTTTCACTGCAGATAAGAAGACGCTTTCTGATGAGATGCTCGGCGTCGTCCCTGCCGCTGATAAACTGGTTAGCGTGGCGATGTGATCCCCAGTGGCAGCATCTCGGGCTCGCTGAGCTTCGCTGTGGGCCGATCACATTAATTATGCTAAGCAGCAGTCAGAGCGGCCGGTGGGGGTCGAGCCACATTGTTCTCCAGGAGATAAACTTATGGCTGATGGCATTCACAGATCGCAGCCTCCGGTCAGCCGTGACGACCACATGAGACGGGCAGGTTGGGTTTAAAAAACGGGGCCGGAGGGAAGGAGCATTAGCATGAACCTTTGGAGGGCAGACACAGTGTTGTGGCACCTTCCAGCTTGTTCCATGAAAAACATCATTACAGTTAAACACGTGCAGGCGGCCGAAGGTGAGAGGCTGAGTGTGGAGGCGGAGGCAGGAGGAGGAGAGGAAGCATAGAGAACGGGAAGCAGGAACATGGCGGTATGGGAGGAAACAAATCACACACAAGAGCTGCAGAGAAGCCAGGAACACGAGAAAACTAAATATGAGAAGTGTTCCGTATCAAAGTGAAGAAAGACAGAGCTGCAGACTTTCAACTGAAAACGTCCCACAAAGCCGTGCATCATTCAGACACGAGGACGTGCAGATTAACGGGCGCCTGTCTCAAGGTGACGGTCACCCCGCTGTGCTCCATGCAGCGGGAAACTGCCAATGATGCTCCCATTAGGAGTTTGTTCAAAAGGCTTGTTAGTGCTGAAAGGAGAATTCAGATTTCAGGAGAGTCATAACCAGAATTAACAGTTCCAGAGTTTTAACACTGAAATATATTTAAAGCAGCTAAAGTAAAAGAATCATAAGCATGATGGTACCGGGTGATACTTAATGAGGCGTTCATCACTTTAATGCTGAAGATTCTAAGATTCTGCTGGGTAGCTTCATTTATAATAATACAGCATCACACATCGATAAATTTATACTTTAAAAGTAACTGAAGCTTTAAAATAAATATTTTGCAGTACAAAGAAGAATATTTACATTCAAAATGTAGAGCGCAGTAGGACAGAAATACTGAAGTGCATACACTCAGTTACGATGATTGTCTGCCACGAGTTTGCTCTGGTTAGTTGTAGCGTATTAACTGCCTCCTATGGTCAGAACTGCACAGCAGGTCTGAGGTGCAAAAACGGGAGCAGAATAAAACTGTTTTCTGACACGATTTCTTTTTGGGTTTTATGTCTCATTTTCTGAAATGTCTGTTTTGCAGCTCAGCGCAGGAACTGTGTTCACTTTAATCCGGTCCCATCTGAAAGTGCTCCTCATACACTGCTTCCTGAGCACGCACCAGTAGCAGTGTTTGAAAAATTCACATAGGCATGAATTTTTTTCCCCCGTGACAGCCCGGCTGCTCGCCCCTCACCCTGTCACCCCCACAACCCTGAACTGGATAAGTGGTTAAGATAAAGGATGGATGGATGAAGTCATGAGCCTTACAGATGATGTGCTGATGTACGTAACAGTGTTTCAGAGACTGTCCCTGTACTGACCTGTTAGAGCTGAGCTTCATGGGCTTCATTTCACCGAGAACCCAAAACTATAAAGGGCTCAGCCTCTGAGGAGCAGGAAAGATGTGCAGTTTCATGGGAAGTGCGGATGATCTCAGTAATTCAACACCAAACATGAACTTTTCCATGGTTTAAGACGCGGTGACTGTGGCAGCGATGAATGCCATCATATTAAAGGGTTCACACACTGAATTTAGAGGAAGAGGAAAACTCACCTTCACTTCCCACATTGCCCTTTGCGTCCCCGTCCTCCCTCCAGTTTTCCTCCCAGTGTCTCATTTTTCTTTCAGCCTTTTTCCGGCTGGCACGGCCTCCAGCTTCATGTCAGGAGCTCCTGTAGTGACCATTTTCAATTAATGTCTTCATTCATCAGCAGGGAGCGGCCTAATTCTGGAGCTCATGGCCCCGTTCTCATACAGTTCTTATTTTTATCGATGAGGCTTCAGACAGCAGAGTTTACTCCATCAGACACCTGTGTGGATTTTACAGTGAGGGCTTTTAGGAGCTGTAAATCAGACCTTTACCCGTCAGCGCTGTTCCACCCGGCTGGGGTCAAAGCTTATTTCTACCATCGCATTGCAGCGCGGAGCAATGTGATTACAGTGAGCTCAAACTAAAAACTAAAACTGGAGCATTTAGGAAACAAACACACACAAAATTATGTCACACAAAACCAATTACAATCAAATTAAAATCCTTCTCCTAACATACAAGGTCTTGAATAATCAAAGACCTCATAGTACCGTATCACCCCAATAGAGCACTTTGTTCTCAGACTGCTGGCTTACTTGTGGTTCCTAGGATACTTAAAAGTAGAATGGGAGGCAGAGCCTTCAGCTTTCAGGCCCCTCATCTGTGGAACCAGCTCCCAGCTTGGATTCAGGAGACAGACACCCTCTCTATTTTTAAGATTAGGCTTAAAACTTTCCTTTATGATCAAGTTTATAGTTAGGGCTGGATCAAACGAACCCTCCCTTAGTTATGCTGCTATAGGCCTAGGCTGCTCAGGGGGGGTCCCATAATGCACTGTTTCTTCTCATTCACCTTTATTTACTTGTTTATACTTCTAAGATTTGGGAGGAAACTGCTGTGTTTGTCCTGTAATGTCTGCCCTCCCGACAGACACCCTGCATATTAGAACAATTAAAAATAAAACTGAAACAATAAAAAAAAACCTAGCTTCTAAAAGTGGTTCAATTAAGCAGTATTACTTTGAGATCTATGTTCTGCACATGCTTATCAAGATATTTAGGTATACTAATCAATGACAATATCAGCTCACTCAAATATAACTTTTTTTGTAAACTTCACGCCAACCTTCCAGCTGAAAGCATCAAAATCACTCTGGAATCTCACCGAAACCAAACTGAACTGAGGCGTCTGTGGCTCATCGAGCGGCTCGCCCGCTAATCAAAGTGTGATGACTTTTTGTAGTACTAAGTGGTGATGAGGAGCAGCTGATGAGTATTCACAGGTGTGCAGGGAAGGTGAGCACTGCTGGGCAGGTGAGGGAAGGCTTTGCACAGAGAAAACTCAAATTAGCTGGAGAGAAAAATGAGGGCAGTAAATCATACAAATGTACCTGCAGCTAAAGCTTCATTTATAAAACAGATTTCATTGTTAACAACTTCCCAATCTCAGCTAAAACAGCAGCCAGGAGAACATGAGGAGGTCCAGCATGAAGGTACGTCCCTCCCAGGCTGACCTCAGGTATGCCTTCAGCCACACCTTGTCAGGTAGATGGTTAGCAACTGAGCTCAGGAATGACTCAAACACACTGCAGAGAAGCATTTTTTTTTTGTATTTATTCTGAGTTCAGCCAATCAGCAGCAAGCCCAGAGTCTCACCCAGTTTCAGGGGGCAGCTCCAAAAAAACGATCCTGGAATATGCATTCATAGCAGAGGAAGTGTTCCGTGTGACTGGAAAGCTCGTCAAAGAGACAACGAAGTGGAGGATAAAACAGGAGTTTGGGGGCTTCTTGTAGGAGCTGTACTGCAGACTGGTAAAAAATTAGGCTCAAATGATCTGTGAAATGTGAAATGTGAACTTGAGATCTAAATCACTTTAAATACACTTGAAGTAAACTCCTACCACTTACACTAGGCCTGGATGGCAGGTTGAAAGGCAGCTGAAAAACTCCCAGATTGGGTCTTTAAGTGAGACTAAGAAGAGCAGACAGGAGCTTATTTTACCCAAATGCCAGCTGAAGATTTTCTATCTCGACAAGCAGCCGATCGTATATCAAAGAAGATTCGGCCGTATTGTCGTCGGGATGGACGGGCTAATTCAGGTGATGGATTGCGAGCCGCCGGCTTCGACCAAATCAGCAGATGAAAGCCTCCTGGCCCGGGCCGGCCGCCGGAGCTGCCTCGCGAGGAGAGTTTCAAAGGTAGAAGGAATAAAAGTCAGCTTTCAGGCCGTCCACTCAGGGGAAAGCAGGTATTCTATGAACTTCAGTTCCAGTGTCTAATCTGCAGTCACAACAAAGGAGGCATTATATTGAGAAGGGGAAATCTTAGATCCAGCTTTCACCCAAAACCCCCCCAACACACACACACACACACACACATCCCAAAAGCAGCATTTCGAACCACTGGCCTCCTCGTTACAGCACATAGAAAGTCTTCTGCACTCGATACAGTAAAGCAGACATTCCTGTGCAGATTCTTGTCCTCAGATAACCGGGAAGGATTTCAGCTCGATCACGCACGAACCCGAGGTTAAAGGAACCATTTCCTCACCAAGAAATTCACTAAAACATTTTTTAGGGTGCAGCTCTGCAGTGATTCTCTGCAGCCCAGCAGACGGAGCACTGATGGGGTGATTTACGCTCTGCACAGGAACGCCTCCGAGTCAGGCCGCTAGCCTCAGTTTTCACTACTGGTGGAAAACTTGGTTCATTTTATGGACCCGGGTTAATCTGAGTCACTCAGTAATGTGATGCCCCAACATAAGCTTTATTAGGTTACACAGTTTAAATTTACATTTTATTTCACACACCAGAAGACTTAAACACAAAGAACAACAAACTGAACAAAATTGGAAAATTGCGATTACAAAATAACCAAAATTAAAGCTAAACTTAGAACAGACAAACAAAAACAAAGAGTCCAAATGTGCAAAAGGTATATTTTTAATATGAAACAATAAAATACTGAAATATAAAAAGCAAAAAAATGCAGTGATCCCAAATTAGCATACAGACTAAGAATTAAATATTTTAAACTAAAACAACCAAGCTGAAAAAGGCTAAAGGCAAATGACAACAGCGTACACCAGTGTATTTAAGTACTTATTTATATGAATATTTAACTTATTTTTTTATTTAAATCACTGACCGACCCGTGTCTTCGGATTCGTGATTCCGCAGGAACAATCGACTTGTTAACCCAGGTGATTGACGGACTGACTGTTACCACCTTGCCAACAAAGAACTGGGTTGGTCGCTGTGTGTTTGAGGACAGTGTGCTGTCGGCAGCTGTTCTGAGTTTAACCAATCAGCATCCCTCGCTAGGATGCACCTGCACCGAGAAGCACTTTTTTCCCACCCATCGTACAGGTGAGGTTTCTGCAGCCAAAACTCACAAAGATTAAAGCTGTTTGTGAGCGATGGAAAGTAGCCTGCTGACAATCGTTAAACATTGTGGACACATTATTAAACTACAAATACTCATTAATGCTGATTACATGATACAGGGCTAGTGTTAGCTAAATAAGCTGCGTTTTCCTGCCAGTCACATCAGCAATGTAGCTAACCCAGCTCGTGTGCTCTACCTACAGACTGATCACTGCTGGCAATACAAATGTTAGTTCCCCGACCAGCTGGTGAGTGGTTGATGCTGGGTTGCCCTGATGGAGCTGCAGGCATCTGCAGCATGTAATAATTCTATAATTCATACGTGATTTCAATAGTTTTTGCTTGTCTATTAGAGTCTGCTCACACACACACAGTCTTTCTGAAGAAGGGGGCCTCCTCTGATGGTTCGGTCCAGTTCAGGAAGGCTGCGTGGTGCTGCTGATGAATGACCTCAGGTTGTGTCTCTGTTAGCAGAGACTGAAATCCTTGTATCATTTTGGCTGCGTATGCTTCTGAACTGCCCCAGTTTACTGCTGAGACTCTGAACGTGCATTGGTGTGTGTTGGTCCTCTGCAGATGAGCGGCTGCTCATTTCTGGCTTCTCGCTGCAGACAAACTCTGGAGAAGTGTTTGTTGTGTTGCTGCTGGCTGGAGAGACCCTGCAGCGCTGCCAGGACGAGAGCCGCTGCCAGCCGCCGCCTCGCAGCCCGAGAGGGTAAGAACCTCACAGAGCCAAATCAGTATTGACTGAAGGCTGGTTTAACTGATGTCTCATGCTCTCTGTGTGCCGTCACAAAGCAGCATCAGTCTACACGAGGCTACAGTAAACACACAGACTCGTATACAGTATGCTCATATCTCAGTTATTTATTTACTTAATTAGCACTAAAGTAAATATATAAACCTGCAAGTACACTAGCGTTTAAGTTCGAGTGATCTGATGGAGATTCTTGTGTTTCTCAACAATAGGGCTCAAACTTGGACCGGGTGTAGTGGTCTAAAAAGGGTGTGCCAAAGACACTGTACTGAAATAAAGCAGAGAAAAATTAGTGCAAATGACAGCGCTGGCTGCCAAGAACCAAAGTACATCACAAAAAATGGACTAAAGATTAGTTAAATTCAGGTCCTTGTCATTCACAGATCAGAGCTTTGGTTAAGGTTTGGTGCCAAAGGCTCGTAATGTGGTTCAGGTAGCAGAAACTTTGTCTCACACTGTCTGAGCCTTGCATTTTTCCACCACAAACAATAAAGATGAAAAACAACATTTTTCTGTTAGTTTTCATATTTCAGCACAGCACAGTTTTCCTATCTTTTTTTTTTCTGGCTCCAAACTCGAGGCCTCGTGTCTCAAACATGCCATCAGTGTGCGGCGGTGTTTGGAGGCGAGGTGGAGGAGGGAGGTCTGCGGGGGTGGGAGGATCCTGGCTGTCAGAGGACATGAGGATGACGAGCTTGGCTGCCACTCACCGCCACTCTCTCTGATCGGCTGTGATGTGCCAAGATGGACATCAGCACAGCCGGGGACGCTCTGGCTACCAGCCTCGCCTGTCTGCTCGCTTGCCAACACAAACCGCACAATGTCTTGTTTTAGGGGAGGAAGCGCGGCTCTTTTGGCATCCTGCGCCGCCTCGTGTCATTTGGCTGCCGCTCTGCTGTCTTAAGGGCCTGCGTGGAGGGAGGTGCACGGCCTCTGTGTGCTTTGGTTTGGGAAAAAAATCCCTCCAAAACTTTCATGTTGGGTGCCAACGTGACCGTCAGGCCTCACCCGGCAGAATTGATGAGTGCCTTCTAATAATCCATTAAGACACGGCGAAAGGTCGCGGGGTATAAATAGCCTTCAAGGACACGGCGTGGAGCTGTCTGAAGAGGACACGCAGGAAACTCTTCATCAATCTGCACACGGAGCTGTTTGTTACTGAGCGTCTTTGTCAGGTGGCCTGTGACATTTACACAAACTGGGGGTGGACAAAATAACAGCAACACCTGAGAGCAGGACGTAACCGTTCCCACCCACGACCTGTTTATACTGCAGCTCATCAAATTCAATACGACGGCCGCAAAACAGAAAGCGTGCAAGTCACAGGAGTCCACACAGCCGCCTCCCAGCTGTCAAAGACTGCACACGGCTCTGTTCTTTTATTTTCTGTCAAATGCAGCAAAAAAAACCCCCAAAAAACTATGAAAACAAGCAAAAGTAAAGCCCATTTACTTCTCTATTAGCTGGTCCATTAAACAGCACAGCAGAGCCTAAAGCTGTGGGGAGCTCAGGTTCATTCGCTTTGATACACTCCTCGTTTTCCTGAATATTTAACAGAAGCCTCGTCTCCCGGCACGTGTGCTGATAAGATGGAGATCTATTGGTTGAGCAGATTTTAAAATGTGTGGTAAAAGTTTGTATTTTAACCGAGATCATAATTTTATTTCAAACAGCGAGTGAAAACAAACCCCAAAGGCGACCCATCCTGCTCATTTCCGGCCTCACGTTTCTATCCTCGCACTTTGAACCTTTTTCATCTTACTCTGAAAAATCCGATCCTGATTGAAATAGAAGGTCTGAAGAGCAAGTGGGTGGGGTTTCTGTGCCTGAGATGACCATGTAAGGGCTATCCCTTCTGTATGACATCATACAGACTGAAGAATAGAAAAAACTGTGATTAATCTGAGTGACTGGAGCAGCCTGAGATTACCAGAACTGTTACCACAGTCAGCAAGCAGGCACGGCTATTAACAGCAGCACAAAGCGCCTGTCTGAAAGTCTAAAATATAGTTTCGTATGTTTGCAAAGGCAGCATCAGAGGTTGCCTGACCCATAACGACGCATTAACGATAACGAGATAAACAGTGATCTTCATTAATGCTCAGACATAATGTACGCATAAAATGTCTCCTTTTCCTCCACAACTGAAGCTTTTAAATTGTATACACAAAGATCCTTCTGAGAGTGTCCGTCTCCTCTGGGAGAGCGTGTTATCAGGCGGCGCTCAGGTGACCCGTGAGCTGATAACGGGCAGGAAAAAACAACCTGCGAACACGGCGAGCAGGGAGAGCGCCCAGCTTCACATTCACGTCCAAGCTCGCCGCTGAGCGCTTTGACCAAACGTCTTGGCTCTGAGTGACGGAGAGGCAGATGGTGCTCATGGCTAAGGCTCAAAACACACGCACACAGACACACACACACAGACACACACGCACTGCAGAGCAGCAGCTGCTGTGCAGTGGAGGTGGCAGCTCTCCTGTGTGGAGACTCTCCAGCAGAATCCATTAACCTGCATCCATCTTCAACAAAAACAGAAACATTTTATGTATTTTTATTTTTCTGTAACTCGTCTGCAGTTGGAAAGACGCACCGTGAGACGAGTGCAGGGAGCGTCTACATCACCGCACAAACTGACAGCACAAACATCATCGGCCTTCTCTTGGTTATGAAAGAAAAACAGGCTTATTGTTTTATTATTTTATATTATTATTTAGTTATTAATCGACAAAGTATTTTATAGCACTGTTATCATCAAAGTGACTTCACACATCAGAGTGAATATGAAGAAACAGACTGTGACAGACCCCATCACCTCAAAACCAGGTGTGAACGATGGGCGGAGCTGCTTGGTCGTCATTTAGTCTGAATTGCACTATTAGCTTACGGCTGAAACGCGGTAATTTTTCACTTTAATAAACACTAAGAAGTATACTCATCAGTGAGTACTGCTGTTTTCTTTTTTCTCCAAAGGACAAACCATCACGGTGATGACATCAATCTTTTAACTATAACCCATCCAGACTGAGAATATGCATCTATCAATACTTCTGAAGGCCTCGTTGGTCATTTTGTGCGTTCTCTTGATGCTCAGCATGTTACAGCCACTAAATGAGTCCAGCTGGTTCCTCGCGTGTTGACTTGGGAGAACAGACATGTCGAGAGTCATAACTTCAGCCGGGTGAAGATGTGACTGGACCTTCGAGTGATGAAGCCGTGTGCACTCCTGAGTATTTAAAGACTGTAACAGCCTCTCTGCCTGCAAGCCCAGATGCTACATCATCAGATGGTGTATGGTTGATGTGCATGACTTGAGTCTTCAGCCTGTTGTCCTTGAACACTCCTCTAATGTGCTGCAGCATTTGTTAGAGTTCTGAGACGCTCATCCCTTTATGTTTGGAAGGAGCCAAAATAAAAATGTAATTCTATGAAGTCTACGTCCGGTAGAAGAACTGTCAGGTCCTCGGGTGTGTTCACAAACCACGTGCCGGATCGGTTTGTTTCACGATGCAGTACAACGTGGTGTAAGACTCTGTGCTGACTCTTCATGCAGACAGCAGCTGAACAAACCAACAAGGTAGCGCTGAAAAGAGCCGGGCAGACATCCCTCAGAGATGCGCTCATCTCCACACGGCTTCACACTCTCAGTTCTTGGATTCAAAGACCTTCAGACACCTTAATCCATCAGTATGCAGTGTACACTACAACTCACCAGAAGATGAAGACCACACATCAGCTACGTGAGGACAGGAGCTGACAGAAGTCCTATGAGCTGGAAGAGAACAGGCAGCAGAGGCGATGAGACCAGGAGGTCCTCCTGAGTAAGAAGAACAGTCCATGCTTTCTTCTTGGCAGCTGTGCACAGAGCTAAATTCTCCATGAGGCTTATTTCTCTGGGTTTAATGACCGAACTGTTTATGTATCCCAAAAGTACCCAAAACTTGCAGTCTGTTCACACATCTTTGTTTTCCTAACTCTGAGAGGTGATCTAAATATTCGTGTCTGGGAACAGATGGAAAGCTGACAGAGTGTCCAGCGTGTTGTTGGAGTGGTGTTTGTGCTCCGCGGCGGTGGAATAACACCCGTAATGCTGTTTGACATGAAAACAGATTTATGAACTAAACTCATCTATAACTTACAAAAAGAATCAGATGAGAAGCAGCAACAAACGAGCCGTGAGAAGCAAAACACACGGGGGGCGGTGACGGCTACAGCGAGGCGATGCTGGGGTAACGTTAACGCTGCTGTGAGGCGGGACGCGTAGATGTTCAGATATCCTGTGACGCTCTCTGCGTTCAGGCCCACAGGAAGCAGGACTTCTGGTAGTTTGTGTGCGAGCGACTGAGCGTCTGTTTCTCTGCTGCAGAACAATGAAGTCATTATTGTGCTGATTTGTTTCTTCTGCTCCATAAAAGAAACAGATGCTGGAATCTGCAGCATGTTTCTAATCCTAAGAGCACGCGTCCATCAGGTCCTCATTACGCCCTCCACGGTGAGTTCAGGTCATGTCCGTACATTAGAGCAGTCCACTCAAAAAATATTTAGATTTACGTGATGGCCACTAAATTATTTCCAACTATTTCTCCAAATTATTTGGACAAGAGCGATTTTTCAAACCTGTCCGCTTATATCAGTGAGTTTTCTTCTTGTTTTAAGAGGATTTAGAGCAGTTTGGCTGTAGAAGTCGTGCAGCTGCAGGAGTCTGTGTGAGTAAGGTCTGGGGTAGTGACATCTTTAAAGGCTTTTCTTTTTTTCTTCGATCTGCTGCATTTCTGTGCTTAAATGCTCCTTGCTTTCCAGTTCTGTTCATTCGATATTTGTTTCATTTGCTTCCACCTTCTTCTAGATTTCACCATCGCCTACAGTTATCCAGTTTCATGCCTCTTTCAGTGGTTTTTGGACTGCCTTTTAAAGCAGTAACGTCGACTGAACTGTGCCAACACCCCCCTCAATGTAACGCATTCAGTATTTTAGATCCATCCCAGCAGTTTGTACTCATGATCCCCTTTCACAGCTAAGAGTTGAGAGCTGGATGTTCTATAAAATCAGTCATTTATGTTAAGGAACTGAAGAGAACAGACTTTCCAACACAAAGAAAACATTTTCCAGAATCCCAATCTTGATTTCTAATTACAGATTAACACATATGTTCATAGCAGCTGTCTGTCACTGGAAATGTTCTGGAAAACGACTTCCTCAAGGAGTGGAAATCCTGGTTAATGACGATTAGTCACGAGCACCAGATAGAAGAGGAGTTCTTCTATATAGAGGAGTTCGCAGAGTCTTGAAAAAACATCGATCTGGTACCAAAGCGTCAGTGGCAGGACACCCACGCACCTTTGGATAGGTCGAAGATCTCATCCTGATCTCTAGCAGGAGAACAAATGAATGCCTGCAGATTCTGTCGGGATCAAGAAATCATAAATGATTTTTTTCTGTGACCAGCAATATTGACCTTTGTTGGAGGTAAACCCAGAGAAACCCAGCGGACAGGTTAAATACCGGTGAGCTCATTCACTTTCAGATGGTCCTGATTCCTCAGCAGCTCCGGAGACAGTAATCAGTTCCTGTTGTGGATTCCACATCCATGTGGCCCATTTACACTTGGTGCTGTGCTCAATGTGCCTGTTGACAGCAGTGGGATTAAAGGAGGATGTGTGGTGTTTGTTTCTGTGTGTGGTTTTCCCTCTGCAGCCTCAACCACCTGGAACACAAAGGCATCTGACAGCAATCAGGACGAGGGGAAAAGGCATGAAAACAAACACTGTTGTTTGGAGCTCAGGCTTCCTGGCTTTTGTCAAACGCTCCGTTTGAACGCTCCTCTAATGTTCTGCAAGTCCAGCACAGCCAAACAGCGAAAATTAGGGGACCGCCGGCTCAGGGATGCACGAGAGACGGCGAGCGGGAAGAAGACGAAGAGTCATTTAATATGGCTGATGTGGTGAGCGCGGTGCTGCAGGGACAGCTGGTGAGCTACTCGGGGAAATGTCCCGGATAGGTGTCCTCATATGGACACTTTGGCTTCAGTGAGCTTCAGCGGCCGGGTGGACGGGCAGACGGGTGGGTGGCAGGGTGCTGCTGCGACGCCCAGGGGCGCCACCCTGCCGCACACAAAGTGTGTGTGTGTGTGTGGGGGGGGGACAGCTGCTGACAATCAGGTCTTTTTGTCTCGGTGGTTCGTGCAAGGAAGGAAGTGAAACACATATATTTGAGTAACTTATTGGATTTAGTGGAAGAATTAGAGAAATGTGCTGAGCTCGTTGTGCTGACAGTTTGTGGTCAACACTTAGAAGCTTGTTTTTCATTCTTTGGGTTTTGCAGTATTTTCACTTGTTTCTGTGTATTTTTAACCTCTGGGTTTTTTTCATAGAGCCCAGAAAAATATTGAAAAATGAGCTACAGGCTGTGTGAACTGTGCCAGCTGTGCTTTATGAATGTTCGAATTGTGGAAATGTAAATAAAATGACATAAAGGAACATGTTGCATATAAACCGGATCTAAAGGACCCAGAACCACTGTGCTGCTTTTTAACTAACCCAACTCATTTGTGAAGAATTCAGTTAACCAGGAAATGCGTCCAAATTCCCTGTAAATATGTGAAAAATTTTCCTAATTTTTTTTTAAAGAAACCAGCATGTGAGCAGGTCTAAAAACTGATTTTCATTTTCATGCTTTCAAATTATTTTTTTTGGATGTTGTTGCAGAAATGTTTTAAAAAGAATAAAAAGAAAATATATAAAGGCAGCAAAACCGGCTTCCAACAAAATAAATGTTACACCATCGCAGGTGCTGATGAAGACGTAAACGTGTAGCTCACCGTCAGGTATCTGTGTTTACTCTGACGGGATGTGGACCGTTACAGCCCTGCAGCAGGTGAGTAGAAACCCTCAGCAGAATCCAGTGGAAAAAGGACAGATTTGCCAACTTTCCTCTGCACGGTAAACAGGAGATCAAAGAAGGAAACACAACAGCGCCTCCTACTGGGATCTGAAGTAATGCCCGGCAGGAGCACACAGAGGAAAACTTGAGGCATTTATAGACATGAAATCAGACTTCACACACAAGATCACCACTTCTTACTTCGGATTGTGCTCTTAGCGCTGAGGAGATATTAATATTTACATAGGCCACACGTTTATTATGAAGATGTGCTGAATTACTGAGTTTAAACACACTCGGGTATGCTCTCCCATCAGCACTGACTCAGATTATATCAGCACACATTCTTTCCGTTTGGAAATTAGGACTTTTTCACAAACAGTTCTTCAAAATGTTAAAAAAAGAAAACATTATTTATGAAAACAAACTGCTTTCTCTGTGCCACAATATTTGGTGAATCTTGGATGTTGAAATGTTTATTACCCGGCCATAATTTTCTTTAAAAACAGCCCATTTCAATTTGATTTGCAGCACCATTAAAACTGAAGACACCATTCATTTACAGCACTTTATTATAAGAACACAGTGAATGCAGCTCACATGTTTATTTTAAATGAACCACTAACATTTAAAATAGACTTTTACATGATTTTATTTAATAACAAGCAAATGTTGCTCACATTTAATGACGTAATTTCCTGAAATGTGCGAGGGCCCATTATTGTTATACAAAAACCTGCTCGCTGTATGAAAACAGACGTGCATGTTAATGCATCAGGCTATTCTTTCATCTTCATTATATCGCTGTTTACAGTGAGATGGCAAAAACAGCTGTTCACAAACACCAAACCCCTTCAGTTTTATTTCGGAGTAAATTAGAAATGAATAATACATATAATTGTTCTTCTTTGCTAGCTGCACATTCATGCATAAGACAAAGTTATCAGTTACAGATATGCATGACGACACATCCCGGTGACCCCAAAGTGTCACTGCACTACACGTAATGTACACGTAATGTCGAGGTTCTCTGATCATCTACTGCACAGAATATATATATATAATTTGTAAGGATCTGACCCTTATAAAAATCATTCCCAAAAGCTGCACACATGTTGATAACACTGGTGCTCCAGGCTGAGTAACTAAACGATCATTATAGTGAGGGATAAATATGGTTTGAGGTGGCTCACAGTTACAGAGGTTCACAACAGCAGTTTATCAATATGATCAATGTTAATATAAACTGGACAATATTTTATTTTAGCAGCTGAAACAGTTCCAAATTGCTGTTTTTATTTTGTTTTTATAAGAAAAGTTGAATATAATTCAGTATGTTTGTGTAGGTTTTTATTTAAGTGCTAATTTAACATTTCCAACATTTAAAATTCAAAGTTTCAGCTCAAATGTAATTGTTAGCTTACCATTGTTAGCTATCTGATCACACGTTTTAGCTTTTCAAGCTAACGTGTGATTTAACGTAGGTTGAGCTAACTGTACATTAATATTTTAGCACATTAATGATTTGTTTTAGTATGTAAAAGTGGACCAAAGAGGACCTGAAAATGGCTCAAAACACTGGTCCTGTTTCAGGTCAAAGCTGCAGCTTTTAGGTAAAAATCATGTGACTCATGCTGACTCCACCACTTCACACCTGAAGTGGACTTCAGGGTCTTTCAGAGTGGAGATGGTTTGGTGAGTATTTCACAGACATTTTTCATTTGTTTTACATTAGCAGCTAAACCAGGTTTCATTTAAAGTAGAAAGCGTTCAAAGTTACCTTTAATCATGAAGCCCAGGTGTATTTGAGCTGGCGGTGCCGTGTTCAGGTAGCTGAGGGCTTGTTTAAAGGTAAAACTGTCTATTCCAGCTGTCACAGGGAGGCACAAAGTGGACAGGTCATATATCGTTGCTGCAGATCATCAAGGCTGCAGGGATGGGTCCTAAAACCCAGCGAGGAAGCAACATTTTACATTTCCAGCTTCCTGATGTCTGAAATAAGGTCTCTGGTGAGCAGGAGCTCTGTGCAGTTTGGTTCTCGTTTGGTCATTTTATGAATGTAGAATGGCAGTAACTGGTTCAGAGGTCGGCCTGCCTGACGGGGCTGCAGCCTCAGGTTTCGGCCCATTCCAGCAGCTTCTGTCAGGCTGCGGCGCCCCCAGCCCCCCAACCCTCTCCGTGAATGGAAGTTGTAAAGCAGCAAATCAGAAGTAAACAGATGACAGTCCTGCTAAGCAGCGCTGTTCTATGTAAATAACAAGCGGCCGCGTGTCGGCTTTGTCAGAATAAACTGGAAAATGACCGATCGACCGAAGAGCTGTGTAACCACAGTCTGCACCGGCGTGTGGTCGCTAGCAGGAAGCAACGCTATTGGTGCGGCACGGTTAGGGTTGGCCAGACTAACCTGAGTGTTTGCAGTGTTATACACAGCATTACACACAATGCTGCACATTTCAGCAACATTTAAAACATGACTCAGTTAAAAGAGACCTGATTACCGGTTTCATGTAGCTCCTAAAATTTACAGGAAATTTTTCTGGCCAATGTTTAACTTCTTCTGTTTGAGGTGTGCTCAGCTTTAAATGTTTTGTGGTTTTAGACTAGTCTGATTTTCCTCTCTTTTTAATGATTAGTAGCACAGTAAATATAATGAAGCTTTTAGGTGTAGCAGGCAAGTGGCTAAATCAGACTACCGGAGCTGTCAGCAACTAAAAATCATAACAGAATTTAATTTGCAGAAAGTATGTTGGCGGCCCAAACACGTCAGCATCATAAACTTTGATTTCCCACAGAGGTTATTGTCAGGGGAGGGAAACAGAGCGATGCTAACTCCAGGGCTGACCTACAAAAAACGTCCCGTTCAGCGTCTATCGAAGTCTTATCGTTGGTGTCTGAGCGAAGGAGCGGGTTTCTCATGTTCCAGGTGAACGCCACATCCTGAGTATGACCAAAACCAGGACTGCAATCCGGGACGCTAATGTGCACCTGAGCACGCTCGATAAGCGGCACTGGCTCTAACCTTTCACTGGAAATCTCTTCAAATTTATTCTCATTTCTTTCCAAGCTTTCCAGAGACCCCCTATCTCCTCCCCCTCCTCACCTCCCGGCCTGGCGTACCTCACCCCCCCTCCCCATCAGCCCCTCCGTCCCTCCGTATCTCCGGCTGAATCGCATTCCTCCGTTTGGCTGCCACAATGGGTGAACTGTTTGATGGCGGCTCTGCCCTGGTTCAGGTATTCCCCGTCTGATTAGGAACCTGAGCTCCACAGACCCCCCCACACCTCCCTCTCAGACCTTCATACCCCCCCACACAAACCCACAGCGAGGCTCTCACAGGCTGAAGCACATGTGACGGGACGGGCCACCTCCAGTGCCCCCCTGCCCACGCTGCTCCGGGCCGTCCTGAAGGGAAATAAAAACACAGACGTACACGAAGAACAGGAAGAAGATTTCAGCGTTTAATTAGCTGCATTTCCACACAAAGAGAACCGTAATACGACCAAATGATGATGGCCTGAAAACAGAAAAACACAGAGCACATGCAAACACATTATGAAAAATAAATTCCTGTCACATAAGTATCCCACCTGTTCATCATCACATGCATTTATGATAGCAGATATTCAAATGGAATAATCAAAAACACTATATTTATATTTCTTGCTGCTTTTCACATTATTTTCTAAATAATTCCTCCGACATATTCGGCATCCTCACATCTCAGAGTTTCAGCTAAAAGTTACGATTAAAGGCGATGGATAAACCTGGAATAAAATTGACGTTCACATGTGAGAGTCCTACAGATAGAAGTGATGCACAGCAGCAGCATGTTCAGCATCAGAAACGGATTAAAAATCATTCTTTTTTTTTTTTTTAATGCATCATATTGACTTCAGCTCAGGCAGAATCCATTACCATCAAAATCAAAATGAGATTTTAAGTCTTTTGGCATTAAAATTTTAGACACCAGGCCAAGAAAGCTATAATAAATAATAATAATAATAATAATATTGTAGTCTTTAAATTTTAAGTATCATGTAAAGCACAGCTACATTTAATATTGCTGCCAAATTATTGTTCAGATTTATTGATGGTTACACTAAATAAATTGTGATCGGCTGAAATAATAAATTGTGTTTTACTGTAACTTCTGTCTATGTATTAAATATAAAGCACTTTGTTTATTAATGGCTTGTAGCTTATTAAAATTATGTGTAATTAATAGGAATAAAAGTTGCTGCTCTGTTTAACTGACAGTGTGCAGTTTCCAGTTTCTGCTGCTGTTAATTATGATTATATTTAGATGGAGATAATAAAAATCGAGAAATTGATTTTAATCTCTTTAATTTAAATGTGACCCCCTCTCTAACTGTCTGACCCGCCATTCCTGTCAATGCTGATCTAACTCCGCTGCATTTTTAGCTCAAAGTGAAGTTTAGTTTCAGCCCGAGCCCCCTGCGCAGATGTGAGGTGGATATAGGTGGAGCAGACTTACTGGCGGAGCTTGGGATGTGATGTTTCCAGCCGTCATGGAGCGTGAAGAAGCGGCCGAGAGAGGTCTGCTCTGTCCGGGGTCCACACACGCACACGCGTGGCCCTTCAGTCTGGAGGTATTTATGCCTAAACACACGAGGCTCAGCTGGAGGAGGAGGTGGAGGAGGTGGAGGGTTCAGAAAGGATGAAAAGAAAACAAAGCATGATAAGCAGTTCCATGTGCCCCCTCCCTCCCTGCCTCCCCCGCTCTACCTGCCTTTAAAGTGACCATGAAGAAGAAGTTTGCAGAGTTCAGTTCGCCTCTTCTTCCTCTCTGCTCCTGGTGATGATGATGATGAAGCCCTAATTAAACCGGAGGAGGAAGAACGGGAGAAGCGACCCGAGGCGCGCGGCGATGCGTAAAAAAGGCTCGTCATTCTTGCGCGCGCGTGTTGTGTGTGCGTGTGTGGGGTGTGTAAGGTGTGTGTGTGTGTGTGTGTGTGTGGTGTGTGTGTGTAGGGGGTGTGTGTGTGTGTGGTGTGTGTGTGTAGGGGGTGTGTTTTCCTCGCAGCAGATGACTGCCGCTCACCTTGCCACGGGGTCTGCAGGAGATTGGTTCATTGTCAAGCCGCTTTTTTTTTTTTTTTTTTTTACCCATGATTCCATATGGTATGGCTACATGTTGCCCAACATGCCAGTGCAAATGTTTTCTCAATTAGGTGTCTTATCTCCGGTGAGCGCGCTCGCATCAGATGAAGCTTGCTGACAGCGTAATGGCAGGAAAAACCTCGGAAGGCTCCATCAAATGGCAGCTCTGCTACGACATCTCAGCCAGGACCTGGTGGATGGTAAGTTGGCACAAGTGCCTCGTTTTCTTCTTCCTCTTCTTTTCTGTCTTTTCTCTTTTTTCTCCCACCAAAAGAGCGGCACCCCTCCTCCTCTTCCTCTGCCTTCTTCATCTAGCTGTGCTGGAGCGTGTGGAAAGATGGCAGCACTTTTGTGGCTTTTACTTTCAAAAAAAAAAGAAGCTCTGGAGCTGTGACCCCGCCGAACGCCGCGTCCCCGCTGCGCTCCGCGGTGCCTCCCGCGCTCCTTTCATTAATTGCAAACTTGTGTGAAAACGCGCAGAAAGTGGCGCTCGGTGCAGTGCGCTCCTCGCCTCCTGCGCTCTTCCCGGTAATTGCGGAACAAACACCCCCGCCTCCTTCCCCCTCTCTGGTATCCCGGGACGAGCCGGGGCTCCGGCCCCAGCGCCGGGCCGCATTAAGCAACTTGTCGTGGTCAGCAGGGCCGGCCAACCTCTGACACCACGGGACCGGCTCGGTGATGACGCTGTGGGAGAGAGGTCCGGACAGGGGGCTGGCTGCCGTACAGCCGGGCTGAGGAGAGATTGGAGATTCCGTTGAGGGCTGAGGAGGAGGTCAGAGCTGTTTGGAGGCTCACAATAGTCAATTGTGGCCGGCTGGTCCAAACATGAAAGAGGTCCCCGCGGAGGGTTAATTAGAGGACAGCTCGTTATTACCGGAGCAGCTCCGGGGCTCGGTCCGGGCCCGCGGTGGTTCTGGTTGTTCTGTTGGAGGAACCTGCAGCTTCCGCTCCTTCTGACGGAGTAAAGAGAGACAAAAGCAGCTTTATCCACCCAAAAAGGACCGTGAACTCTGAATTCCTCCGGTCACACCGGCCCCTCCTCCGCCCGCAGCAGCCCGGGATGGCGATCACTCTGCCGGTCGCTGCTGCCGCAAGCTCCCGATCCGAGGAGCGCGCGCGTGTGTGAAGACGATCCGTTTACTTTCGTATTTCCTTCCCTTAAATTAAGATCTTTTATCAAAGAAGATTCTTAAAAATAATCTGAATTTAGTCTTTAGTGAATTTAATTAATTTGTGACATTTCTGCTGGTTACGTGTTTCTTGTTTAAATCAAATGTTGGTTTACTTGATTTGAAGAATTCTAATTTTTAGGGCCCACAATGTTTTTATTCTCACAGATTTTACTTTCAATTTCACATCAGCAACAAACATCAAAAAGCAGCTGCAGCGTTTCTGTCTGCACATTTTAAAGGCTTTTTATTTCAAATGAAACATCCATACGTTTATACTTTATTTATAAAACCTTTATATACATTTTATTATAATATGAATTTTAAAACATCCCTTGGTGTCAGGCGTCTGATCTGAGTTTAATGCTGGGTTATTTCTGTTGCTTTAATAAAATGCTTTAAAGCTCAAAATTTTATGAAAAAAATTATAAAACTGCAAGGAAATTAAAACAAGTCCACTGCTGGATATTCGGAGTGATTTTAGGCAACAAATCCCACAAAAATTCACATTTAGTTTTTCCGGATGTAAAACCTGAACTGTTTTTCCTCTGAAGGACTGAAGTTAGCTGCAGTGGTCTTTTCTGTTTTACTTTGAGGCATTTTTTTTCTGCAGGATTTTTGCAGTGAATTCAAATAAAAATAAATGCTCTTTGGTCTGTGTTAAAAATCAGACATTTCACGAGGATATAACAGACATCTATACAGTGGCCACATTCAAAACTCACCAGTTGAGAGTTTTCTAATGAGGTATCACCGCTGCGGTGTCCTAAATGATCATAGCGGGTAATTAGTGGGACTTAAATCTGTGAAGCAGCAGGAAAGGTTAAACTGGCTGAAAGCACAAAGAGGATTATCTGCTCCCATTTTCAGAAAGCAGCTGTGATTATTCCAGATGATTTCAGGCCAGCACACCAGTTTTCCTTTAGTGCTTTAATGGATTTTACTTTTTAATCTCATTTAAATATTTTTATAATCTGCTGTTTGGTGATTTAATATCGTTAATGAGTCTTTCAAATTCAGGATATTTTATTTTTAAAGCCATAAAAATGTTATTATCTATTGTGAACATTTCTTCATCACTCGGCTCCTCTGCTTTCAGCCTTCCTCTTCTTCACTTTGCCGCAGCATCATGTTAAAATTAAACGCTGGATAAGTGGAGCTGAATTATTGCCAGTTTGGATTTATTGTTGCGCAGCCGTAAACACATCGGCTTCATTCACATTAACAGAGCCAGAGAGGCGAGAAGACAAGAAAAATTAAAATATTATTGTGGAGCTGTTTTTCTCAAGAGAGTCATGATGAAATTAGAATAAAATCATAAACAGGGTTAAAATCTGCAGCACAAAAAGAGGCTCTGCTTCAATTTAAACCACCGAAGAAGACGGAAAAATGAGACTTTAAGAAGAGTGTGTGTGTGTGTGTGTGTGTGTTTTGTGTGTGTGTGTGTTCTCTGCAGGGGACACTACAAGCAATGGCCCCATAATCCGTTTGTCAGCGACACACACACTCCTAAATTTATTAAAGATATTTACTGTTAAAAACAAACGTATTAATAATGATCTCTGACTGTTTGCAGGACTTTGTGCGTGCGTGTGTGTGTGTGTTTGTAAACATGTTTGTAAATGCAGTGCAGGTCATCTCCAAACAACATGTGATGGTTATCAGAACAGAGTTCCTGCAGCTCCTTGTAAAAAAGCACGACATTCATTCATCTGAAAATAATTTTAACAAGTCTTCGTTCCAAAGTGTTGAAATGTTGCCACTAAGCTCTCAGAGTATTTCTCTTTTATTCCGTCCATATTGTTCTCTCTCAGCGATTGGGGGGAAAAGAAATAAGTGTTGAATTAAAATTATTTATTTAGTTCTTCTAAAGCTCCTTTGTGCTTATCTTAAAAAACTCAGAGTCAGCACTGATGGTGATTTAGACCTCAGAGCATTAATAATTCTTCCCACATTATAATTTAAAATCTCTAAATACTCAGGCTGCTCGTGGCATATGCACCGAAATACGAAGTGTGCCCGAGCTGCAGAAAAGCCTTCAGACTCGGCGCGATGGGTCTCAGCCCAGCACGGCCTCCGCGGCCTGCACACATCCTCTGGTTTCAGACGTGTTGGCTCGAATGTGCACAAACTGTAACCCTCAGCAACTCTTCACCCATTCATACGGCCCTTCATCACACACACACACACACACACACACACTCACACACACTGATGGAGGCATTGGGGCAGTTTGGGGTCTTCTGTTGTGAGTTGGTGTGAATTTCATTGGGAGTGGTTTTAAAAAAGCAGCTTCCCCTGAGCTGGATGAACCCGGCTGTTTAAAGCGTGGACGGCGGTGGCATAAATCGCTTTGCATCCTGTTTGTCTCACGGTCTGCTTACATTTTCGCTTGTTTACATTCACTGCGAGCTGATTGGTCGGGTCTGGTTTCAGGGAAACTCGGTGGTTTGGGTGCCATCGGTCTCAGTGTCGCCGCCAGGCGTCCGTCGCAGCTCCAGCGCTGAGCTTCGTCTCTGAGGCGCCCGCAGCTTTGATGAAACATCAGTCGGATCATTTATTAGAAATTTGTTATCGTTAATAAAAACACAAAATGTTTGAGGTCATCAGATTGAAATTGTTGTTGTCTCCTGTGATACATAAAACAATATATGATTCATACAGTAAGTACTTTTTATTAATTACATGAAGACAAATTATGACTGAGCTGAGTAAAGAATTCTAAACTTATGACACAGAGTTGCTGCGCGAGAGAAGTTTGACTTTTCACATTAAAATAAAACACGGCCGTCCGACTCGCTCTGACTCGGAGACCTTCGTGTCAGAGAGGCGTTTACTGCCACAGAGAAAAAAACCCTGATAATCTGAAACGGTGCTGTCCGAGTCCTGGGGGTGTGTTTGAGTGAGCTGAGTGTGTACAATATTAAATTATCCTTCAGAGTGCTGAATGCGTGAGTGTGTGGAAACGGTGGGACAGAAGTGGCTCACACACTCAGGTTTCATTAATTTTGGACCACCTGTAACAGCAGCCAGCTGTGGAGTGTTGCATGCTCACATGTAGTGCAGCTTATTTCTGTTCATCCAGCCATGAAACAGCTCCATCCACTGCCCCCGAGCCTGGGGAACATCCACACCGTAGCCTCGTAGTAACACCAGGGAATTATTCATTAAACGGCCGCTTCAACCTGCTGCATGGGAATGGTGGCTACGCTGGTCCGTATGTAACGCTTCTCTACTTTGTTTGAGTGCTCAGAGCGCCGTAGGGACGTGAAATAATCATATATGTTGGTATCAGTATTTTCTGTTGGCTACATGTAAATCTGTGAGCTGCGTTCAGGTGCAGAGACACGTTTCATATAAATCACAGTGATGAACCTGTTATTAATGATGAACTGAGCAGATTCACGTGGACGTGATGACTTTACAGTAAACAGTTATTCGGAGGACTACAGTGGAAATACTTCATCCCACACAATAAAACAAGCTCAAGTACAAAAGCCTGAGTAGGTTATTGGATCGTAATCATTTATACTAATTGTTAAGTGCTCATTAATCAATGCGTCCCTTTAATGTTGCAGCTGGAGCTGATTAATGTCCGGCTTATTTGATTGGTTTGTTAATTTGAGAAATTAATTTTTACGGTCCAAAGGTCACGAATCATAAATGAGCCTCTGGGGGCGGAGTTTACAGTGTGTTCAGCAGGTAAAACCAAAGAGAGTCTAACCGGGGAAAGAGAGCTGCAGAGGGCATCCCTGAACAGGATGGACAGACAGGAAGTGACACGTTGGTCACGTGATGACGTAAGCACCTAAAGCATCAGTAGGAGCTGCTTCCGGGTCTCACAGAGGAGATGCCGTGGAAGAAGGCGGGGCTTTGTGACGTCCACTGAGCGGCATGATGAAGCTCATTGGCGTCTTCGTCTGCCCGTTATGCTGAGTAATGTTCGGGCGCTTTCATCCGCGTTTGGACACGTCAGCACGTGCCCATCCTGTCAGAGGCCACCTGAGTCTTCTGATGTCAGACCTCCGAAGTCCAAGTTGGGATGTCGCGGGCAGAAGCCACGACCTCATCAGCCCGAGGATGCGGTTCATGTTCTGTTTGGACCTTTGTGTTAGAACCTGGTTTCACTGTTTTTACCGCTTACTCTTTGGTTTCCTTTTTAGCCTGTTAAGGTTAGATGGTAAAAACTACTCAGGTTCCAGAAAAGAGCGATTTGTGGCAAAATATTTGTCACAAAAGTAACTGTGCAAGATGAACAGAGGGAAAAGTTGGGAAGGAATTTTTTTAGGCCCTGGGAATGAGAACGTCCCACTTCTGAACCTGACCTGAGCACAGCGCCAGAACCATGGACGGTGGTCCATCATTAATAGCAGAGTATCAGTTTGAACTCACCAGAGACTCATGAAGCAAGACCTCCCAGAATATTTCTGTTATATGAATATACATATATATCAACAGAAAGAGCAGAAAGTTAGTTCTTTAACAGTCACATAATGTGAAAACACTGACTGCAGGAATGTTTCCTTCTGGGCGGGGATAGTGTTAAACCACACGCTCATTGGCCAAAGACCTGTCATTCATATGTCCTGTCCTGTCACTCAGCTTATCCCGAGTAATCCTCCTGTCTTAGAATCCTCCAAAGCAACAAAAATAGACTTTAAGTTAAATTCAGAATGACCCGAGCCCATAAACTCATCAGGAAAGTTGTCCCAGGGACTTCTACTGAACCGGATTCAAGGTTTCAGGCTCCCCTTTGTTAGCTTCACTTTCAGACCTGGAGTCTAGTTCCATCATCTGTCCACGACCTGAATAAGCACCTGAACGGAGTACAGGATGCTCTGTTTTGTAACGGCGTCTTCTTGTCTTTGCTTCTGGCAGCTTCAGGAGGCCGTGGCAGACATCAGAGAGCGTTTAGTTGACTTTGGAGAAATGTGGAACATTTAAAGTTGCAGAGATGGACAGGCTAGGTGTTCCTTTTATTTTGGCCAACTAGCTTGTTCACTTTGGCACATAAAGACTTAACAGCTGAATCTAAATGTCCAGTGTGCTAATTGTTAAAGCTAATTACTGTCTGTGACAGTAATCAGATTATTATATATGAACTGATCAGGATGTGTGTGTGTGTGTGTGTGTGTGTGTGTGTGTGTGTTCCATGCAACGATGAGGTGCATGCTGGCCGTTTGATGGCTCTGATTACTGATGGCTGTCCTCTGGCAGTGTGTTTGGGGTTGGAGGTCGAGCAGAAGCGATGCCGGGCTCTGTGAAGCGGTGACTCGTAGCGGGCCGATGGCGCCTCGGCGCTGTGTTTGTGGTCCGTGTGAGGTCGCATTCATTAGCCAGACCCTGAGAGGAGGACCGGGCCCCTCCGTGGGCCTGAAACGCAGCAGCGATGAGCTCAGCAGAGAGAAACGCAGCACAGGGAGCGGCAGGGCACAGACAGCACGCCTAAACTTTAGGGACTGACCTGAAACCAGGAGCTTCTGAGTGTAGCTGCAAACTGAGCAGGAAAGTAACGCTTTTCCAAAACTGGGCCTAATAAAGTGCCTTGAGGTGATCGTGGGTGTGATTAGGTGTTGTATAAATGTAAAAATGTTAATTGAGTAAATAAAGTTTAGGTAATACTGACACTGGTCACGTGATAGGGTGTTCTCATTATTTAATGTGATTCTTCTATTTGGAGCCTTTTGGAAGCCTAACTGACTGCACGGTGAAACAATTTGGTGCTAATTTGGCTTTAACACCCAGACAGACTACCATCTTTACCCCCGCCAACGACATCATGTGATTGGTTTGGTTCTTGACGTACATTTGCAACTGAAAAGAAAGCTCATATTCTCAAGAAACCATTACCAACTACTCTGGATCTCCTCCGTGCTTGGAGGAATGCTGCTCATTAACTTTGCTTCCTCAGTAAAAACTCACATTTGTGTGTCTAGGAAAGGTGTGTTAATGGATTCAGGTCTATTCCTGACTGGGATGTGGATCTCACACCGACCTGGATATCAGAGCGGGCAGTTTAAGAAGGCAGACTGTTCCTTTAAAACTGCCACGACCTTGTTCTGTGTTCAGAGTTTGATCAGCTGAAGGAAATGACTCACTTTTTCACACTAATTTTACCTTTTCAGCACCGAGTTCACACAGAGACGACCCAGGAAGGTCACGTGTTTGCGTGTGTGTGTGTGTGTGTGTGTGTGTGTGTTACACAGCGAGTGTCATATTGAGCAGAAGATGTTTCCAATTTGGAGGCGGCCATGAGCGGGCAGAGATGATTAGAGAGGAGGAAATTGGAGGATTAGGATTGTCTGCTTGAACTTCCTGAACATGGCGTGCTCGCTCGCCCACGCCTCTCTCTCCCTCTCTCTCCCTCCGTTCGTCCTGGCCCTCTCTCGCCCACCCCGTGGTTGTCCTGCGGTGTGGAAAGTGTGAGGACACATCGAGTCCTCGAGCTCCCGGCGAGTCTCAGGCTGTCGAACGTGACTCACTCCTGCTCACCTTTTCCCTCTCCTTGCCTCTCCCTTCATCAGCCCTTCTTTCCTTCCTTTCATTCCTTCCTTCCTCCCTGTTTTCCTACCTTGCATTTTCCAGCATCATTGCTTTTTCCCCTCTCTGTGTTTTTCTCTCCCTCTTGTTTTCTCCCCTCTGGTTTCCTTCGGTTTTATTTCTCACACGTTATAATTTGTTTCTTTTCTTTTTCTTTTCTTCGTTCTTTTTACTTTTTTCTTTCCCTTCCTTTTTTTGGAGCTTCACTTCCTGTTTGAATTTTTTTATTTCTTTTGTCTCGGGTATTTTTCTTATCTTTCATCTTTTTATCTGCACTTTTTTCTGTCTTTGCACTTCATTCTTTTTATTTTCTCTTATATTCTTTTTTCTTTATGTCGTCGTATTTCCTCTTCCCGCTCTTTCTTTTCTTTCATTTCCTGTTTTCCTTCCTTTTATTTTTCCTTCTGCTTCACATTTCCTTCTTGAATCATGTATCTCTTTTTATTCCCTTCATTTCTGTACGTTTGTTTTTCCTTTGCATCCTTTCTGTTATCTTTTATTCCTTCATCTTGTCTTTCTTTCCTTCCCTTTGTTTTACTCTTGTTACCTTTCCTCTCTCCTTTCATCCATCCTTGACCATCATCTTTCCCTCCTTCTTTTGTATCTTTAGATTTCCTCCGGCTTCATCTTTCTTTTCTTCATCCTTCCTCTATTCTTACCGCGTTTCCTTCTTTTGCTTTCCTTTGTGTTCACCTGTTTTAGTTTTTCCTTAATTTAATCATCTTTATTTTATTTATGCATTTCTTGTGTTTATCTGTTCTGTCACAAACATGATGAAGATTAGTGAAGCTGCAGCTCGTCATCAGTGTGTTGGGTTTGACCTTTGATCTTTGACCTTCTTTGGTGTGAAGTTGTTTCCGTGGAGTTTCTGTTTGGTTTTCCTCTTGCAATTTATGTCTCTGAGCTGATTCCAGCGCCGGCTCTGCAGCTTCTTCTCCTCCTCCTCTGAATCCAGTGAGAGGCTGGCGGCTCGGGGCTCTAATATCCGCTGTTGTTTTGCTCGTCTTAGTGAGGAAAGCTGAGCCCGAGGCAGCCTTAAAGGAACATGCTGCATTTTCATTTCTCACAGAAGGAAAACTACTGACCCAGACGTGCACCGCATGATCAGAAGTATGCGGACGGCTGAGATGTACAGCTTTGTGTCAGAGTGCCACGTGATTGTTACATTTAGGGCGAGAGTTTAATTAGGAGCTGCTTTTTGTGGGCTAAACACGCCCTGGACGAATGTGATACCCATCTTCTCATGTTAAGCTCTGAAATGTCGGACTGTTCCTTAAACTCGTGTCTGAACTCTGAACCTGAGTGGGCAGCGAGCAGGTGAGCGACGAGGATCTGTTTTGGCAGATGGAGGAACTCTGAAAACAGACAAACTGGCCTGGAGTCGGTCCAGAGGGAATTCAGCTGATTCCTGTCTGAGAGACGCAGACTTCAGATCAGATTGTGAAGAATAAAAGTATACGGTGACAGTCGCTGTTTTCATTTTGTTTTGAAAAATTCCTAAAACGTGAGACTCAGTCTCATTTTTTTCCTGCTGCACACGGACGATTTTTAATTATAAATATCAAATTAATCTGATTCAATTCCAGTTGTTGTTTTGTGAAACTGTCTAAATCAGGGCGCGGTTGTATTGATCTGTACTCTGAGCCCTCTGGTACCTGATGAGCATTTGTTCAGGGCTGCTTTCTGTGGCAGATTGAGCTGCACTGTTGAGTTTTTCATCCTGTTCTCTTCTGTGTTCGTCTGAAGTCACTGAATCAGTCGCTGCTTAAATATTTAAAGTATTCGGCTCTTGGAAGAATTAACCTGTCTTACAGCCACTGAAAGGATTGTCTTCACGTTGTTGTCGACCTGAACACCATTTTTTTTTTAAATAAGTGTTTTCTTAAATGTGATCACAGTTTGTTTTTTTTTACATGTTCACATTTCAGACGTAGCTTCTGATGTTTCAAATGTTTTCAAACTGAAAATTACGCATCATCTACCTGCATTTTTTATGGGTGTAAGAAGAGATTTAAACTGTAATTGATGATAAATTTGAATGTGAGTAGTTGTGTGATTTTAAAAGCAGCTCAGTGTTCGTACAGCTCTCTGTGCTGAGGCCAGGTTTGCCGATGGACGGGTAAACGGCGAGCTGGGTTCACGCTCTTTGGAAAAATGAAATGCGTCCACCACACTGCGCTGAGACCACGCAGCTTTTCTTCAGTCACATTCTGGCTTTTCCCAGATTCCTGAGTAATTGCTGCTGAAATAAAGGACAGGAAACTGTCACCAAGCGGGCAGCTGGAAACGCAGGTGTGTGAACCCGGGAGATTCTACCTTTGTGCTTCGTATGCAACCAGACCTTGTTTCTAAAAGAAGGAACACATACCTGAGAACCAGGTCCATCCTCTGACACACCTGAATCATTCTGAAACCCTCTGAGAAGAATAATCACAGTCGCTTCAAATATTTCAGATTTTATGTCACTTTTTTTGTGTCTTTCTTGTTGTGCAGTGCTTCCTCTTCTTCTTTGCCTTCCTTTCTTCCATTCCCAGCTCTTTCCCTGTCTTCTTCCCCCTCTCCTTCCTCTTCCTCAGCCCCTCTTTGTCCTCCTCCTCTGCCTCCTGCTCCCTGTCTGTTCCTCCCTGGAGAAACATGGCTACCAGCCAAGACAGCTGCTTCTTCTTTGGGTTGTTTTTGTGTGTGTGCTGGACATCCTGCTGGGAGGAGAGACAATGGGACAGTTGATGATGATGATGAAGATGATGATGGGAACTATTTTAGGTAGCTCTGACCTGAATGCCTCATACTTTTAACTGCTGGCATGATGTTCAACTTCCAAACAAGCTTCTGGTGTTTTTTTTTACATTTTATTTTGCATGCATGGCCATAAATATCATAAAAAAAGAGAAAAAAATGAAATCCCACCTTATTTGTTATTCTCACACAGAGACATATACTATTGTTTATTGTTATTGGCACCAAAAATCAGCTCTGTGAGCCAGTTGTGGTTAACCTCAGAAAGAACCTCACAAAGTCATAGAACATCGCTAATCTACATCGCGAACCTGACTCTGACGTGGCTTAAACCTTTCTAATGTCCAGCAGGGGGCGACTCCTCCAGTCTGTGAGAAAATGAGTCTCCTGCTCAGCTGATCTCTGAGCCCAGTAAACTCTGTCCTGATGAGATGATTCAATTCAGTTTCATTTTATTTATATATATTTTTTTTAAATCACAATAAACAGTCGCCTCAAGGCGTTTTATATTGTAAGGTAAGGACCCTACAATAATTACAGAGAAAACCCAACTATCAAAATGGGCAAACATTTGGTGACAGTGGGAAGGAAAAACTCCCTTTAACAGGAAGAAACCTCCAGCAGAACCAGGCTGAGGGAGGGGCAGTCACCTGCTGGTTGGGGCTGAGTGGAGAGAGACAGGACAAAAGACACATTGTGGAAGAGAGCCAGAGATGAAAGCTGAAGGCTCTGCCTCCCATTCTACTCTCTGCCTCCCATTCTACTCTTAAATACTCTAGGAACCATGAGTAAGCCAGCAGTCTGAGAGCAAAGTGCTCTACTGAGGTGATACGGTGCTATGAGGTCTTTAAGGTAAGATGGTTACTGCCACCTTGAAGGCCTGTGGTATGTAGCCTTAAGTAAGGACAGGTCTAATAGACACATTGGTGGTTTGGAGGAAGTAACTATTAAAGTTAACACAGAAAGAGAAATCAGCGAGAAAGAGTCTAAATAAGTATCAGCAGTACTGAAAGCAACCAAACCTAAAGGAAGACTCGGCTCAACGGCGCCCTGACTCTTTGTCAGCCTGGCTACAGTGCTGAAAAGAAACCTGTCTTATTTTCTTCAATTAATGATGAATAGTAAGATGTCCTAGCTTTATGGAGGGCTTTTTTATAGAGCAACAAACTCTTTTTCCAGGCTAAATGAGTATCTTCTACTTTAGTGAGACACCATTCCCTCTCCAGCTTACGGGTTATCTGCTTTAAGCTGCGCGTTTGTGAATTATACCACGGAGTCAGGCACTTCTGATTTGAGGCTTTCCTTTTCAGAGGAGCCACAGTATCCAAAGTCGTACGCAGTGACCTCTGTGGGAGCAGAGTTTAGGGAGCTGCTCTGTGTTGGCATCGATGGTCTCAGTCGCTGGTTTGAAGTCTTACTGAATAAAACACGAAGTTAATTTTGTAAGTTCTGGTCCCCTTAGAGTTACAAAGGACCAGGAATCAGATCTGCCCCTGGTTACATGTGGTTTCTAACCCCTCCACCAGGAACCCACCCCCATCCCAGGCAGTGTGGCTTCATTTGTGTTTCTCATTTCAAAAAGAAGGAAATTCTAAGGACAAAAAGCTAAGTTATTACTATTAAATCTAAACACAAATTAGGTAAAATTTTAATGTCGCTTTTATCTGGCGTGGCATTATTATGATTATTGTTGCTTTTTAGATTTTACAGTGTGTTGTTCATTTTGTGTGTTTGATTCATTACATTTAATTTTCCTTGCATTCACATCCATGAAAGTTTGATTTCACTCACAGCTTTCAGCACTCTGAGGTGTTGAAGCTGATTTTCTGTGGATATTTCTGTCCACTCAGATCATGATGTCTGTGGATATTTTGTGTCCAGTGTCAGTGGATTTGTTGGGCTGAGTCGTGTTGGTGTGTTGCTGCGGTAGAGTCTGTAATGAGCGCAGGGATCCTGTCCTGGTGGCTGCTTTTTGTTGTCAGGTGTGTGGACAGAGGAGCTGCACAGTGAATGAATGCAGCGCCGGCCTCCCCTCTGTCTCTGAACCTAAAGATCTCTGTTGAACAAAGTGAGCTTTGTCTCTGTGCTCGGAGCTGTGGCTCCCTGCCAGCTCGGGCTCAGTATCAAAAAGCTGCTGCTTTCCACATAAGCTGCTCTCTCTCTCTCTCTGTAATCACTTCAGTAACTGATATTTTTTGGCCTCTCGGGGAAACGAGTCAGGAGCACAACACCGACATATCATCTTTAACATCGATAGGATGTACTTCCCTCTCTCTTTGCTCTCGTTTTGGTCTCCATCTCGGGTCATTTGTGGGTGATCAGCATGACCTTCTGACTGCTGCTGCAGGAAGCTTGAACGTCTTCTGAAACCCCCGATGTCTCGTGTGATGTAGGCTGTTGCGCCTGCTCGTCAGTAAAGTTATCGAGGCTACGTCAGTGTCATGAAGGAGTTTGACTTCTTACTGGGGTACATCACCTGCTGCTGACCAGGTTATGTTTCAGACAAAGAGGTCACCACCACCTACTGACCAATCAACGCTCTGGAAAATACTGTCTGGAGCCTTGGCTTTTTTTTTAACCAACTTCATTGTTCTATGACCCTTAATGTAAAGAGATGATTGTGAAGCACAGCACCTAAACCTTGTACATGTAGACTTTATATAAAATTAGTGAGCTGTGAGATGTCCTGGCTTTAATTGTTTCTGCTGAAACTCAGTTTAAACGCTCTGAAAGTGCTAATATCAGCCTGCAGATACTGTGGGCTGCAGCGTATTTAACTGCTTCATATTTTTTATAATATTATATTATAATTTATAATATTATAATAGACTGTATATAAAAGATAGGCAGATTAGATATCTCCCAGACAATCAAGGCAGATGGCTGCCCCTCCCTGATCTTGGTTCTGTTGGAAGTTTCTTCCTGTTAAACGGGAGTTTTTCCTTCCCACCCTCACCAAGTGTTGCTCTTAGGCGATTGTCTGATTGCTGGGGTTCTTTTTCTTGAAGTAATGTGAATTACAGTATTAATAAAGAAGTGTAGGCGATGTACCCAGCAGAAATTATGTGTACTTCATACACAAAATCGTTCAAATTAATCAAAAACATTCCGTTTCATCATTAAAAAAATGCAGAAAATCTGTGTTGTACAGGTGCACTGTATGCAGGAACGTGGTGGCAGCAGGGTTCAGAGTGGGGTGGGTCAGGGCGACTGTGGGGGCCCACTGCAGCCTTTTTGCTGGGATCCGGCCGTGGTTAAAACACTGCAGCTCTCGTTCTCTCTGTGACGGTTTTCGATAACTCACCATGTCTCTGTTTGCACGGCTGCTGCTCCTAAAGGAGGTAAACCCGCTTGATGGAGGCTCTCCGCTGCTCTCATTGGATGGATTTCAGTCGTTAGTCAGAAATGGGCCAATCAGAGCAGAGCCCAGCTGTAAGTCCAACAGCAGAGCGTTCGACTTTAAACATAAACCCAGTTTTATCTGTGTGTGTGTGTGTGTGTGTGTGTGTGTTTCCTCCACAGAGAGGCACAGTGTGACCAGTTTGTGTGTCTGTGTTTTACTCGCTCACTCTTTTGTGATTGTAACAGGAAAAAATTGGAAACAGAATCCAGAAACACCATCTGCTCTGTGTGTGTGTGTGTGTGTGTGTGTGTGTGTGTGTGTGTGTGTGTGTGCTGTTGGTCTGCAGCCACTCTGCGTTCGGCTGCCAGCGGAGGTGTCAGTCTTCAGGCTGTTTGCTGTTTGCTCGATTGGCAGAAATGGATTTTTGCCATTTTTTTTCTCAGTAAATATCACCTGTTCTGTCATGCAGCCGTCAGCGCTCTGGCCTGGAAACGTTCACATGGTTTGGCAGTTTTTTTTCTCTGCTGATATTTGCCCTCCTGTGCGCATGTTTATTTGACAGTTTGAGTTTTTGCTTCTGTGTAAAGAAAATTAAAAGTCTGGAGCTGGTCCAGGTCCAGCGAAGGAGTCTGTGGATGTTTTCTGCGTGCTGGCTGTAAACTGTATGTGTGGATTTGTTATTCCTCTAGAAAAAGGATCAGAATAAGAGCCTCATTATAAGAACATTTTCTTCTTTTAATGCATAGTTCTACTTACTTTCAGCCTGCTGTGTTTCTGTGAGTCAGACTAACTTTGAGCTCTGCACCTCAGCTTTGGAGTTCAGGGGAACGGTGCACAGGTGCACCATTTTCAGCATAAGAAAACAGACTGAAGTGGGCACCAGGGTGGCTCAGTGGTGAAGCAGGCGACCACATGCATATGCCGTGTTGCGGTGTGGGCAGCGCAGGTCCGTGTCCCGGCCCGCCAGCAGCTTGCCTGCGTGCCTTCCCCTGTATCCTTCCCTCATTTCATTTTCATTCATTCATTCAGATGAAAAGAAAATAGGATAAAAAAATGAAAGCAGACTGAAGCAGGTAGTAGCCCGAGGAAGGCTTCATGTCATTTTAGCTGATGTCCATCACCATTTACACTAAATCATTAGCCCACATTAGTTTATGCTTGAAATGGTCAAATAACTGTGCAGTGTCTCTTCCTCCCTCACCACAGCAGCATTAGCACTTTGGCCATAAACAGCATTATCACAGGTGGACAGCTCCTGGGACTAGTGCAGATTTATCACTCATGTGCTGATGGTGTTGGATTCACAGGTATGCAACGAGACTGGAGATCGCGTCCAGTCCAGCCTGCGTCCACAGGGAAACACAAAAGCACATTTTAAATTAGGAGCCAAATCATAAGATTTAATTACAATTTGACCTTCAAAGATTATGACAACAACATAATTGGGATAAAACCATAAAACTGCTTTTTTCTCGTTTTTGCCTGGTGTTTTGGATGACGCGCACGTCCTTCCCTGTTAGCTCATAATCACTTGCTAATTATTTCAGCTCATTCTGAGATGATAGACAGAGAGCCCTAAAACGCTGTCAAAAGCCCACCTCAGACCTTAAACACACATTTAATCCCTGTGATGTCTTTCAGATAAAGAAATGCATTTTCAACAACTGTTTCCTCTGTTTTTCCACGTTTTAAAGAAACGCTGCTGTAGTAAAGCAAAGAATCCCAGACACAGCAGATTGGGCTTAAACTTTAATAAAAGAGTTATTTCACTTTAATGATAAATGCACCAAATAACAGAAACTTTGGCCTGTAATGAAAAGCAGAAATTTTCTGCTAATTTACAGAAAACCCAAAACATTTCTGTCTTAATGGTTCCCCTGTATCTTTGGTGTTGTGTGGCCATGGGTCAGGGTCAGTGAGGGCCAGAGGGGACACTGATGTCACCCCCGCTCTGTAGGAATTAAAAGTGAAACTGTGGAAGGATCATCAGAGATCTCCGAGTGAGGTTTCTGTTGATTTTCGGCTCTCTGTGGTTTCCTCCGTGATTACTGTGCAAGATCTGTGGCTCTTCTGCCATTCCCCGGTCCTCCTTTGCCCCCCGGTCCTCTCTGCCCCCTGGTCCTCTCGTTGCCCCCGGTACTCTCGTTGTCCCCCCTGGTCCTCTCTTTGCCCCCCGGTCCTCTCGTTGTCCCCCCCCGGGTCCTCTCGTTGCCCCCCTGGTCCTCTTGTTGCCCTGTCTCCACCTGCAGACATCACTGGCTGGAGGCTGTTGGTTGCTTTTGTGAGATGTTACAGTCAAACACCCCCACTAATCAGGCTAATCAGGCTCTGTCCTCCAACACCTCCACCTCTTTACTTTGTTTTTATTTGAATTATGTTTAAATGAAATCAAATTTAAAGAGACACAATTTTTGGGGCTGCATTTTTTGATTAATTTAGTAACTGAGTATTCTATCGATTATTCCATTGATTAATCGAGTATATAACCATTTAACAGGAAACATGTCATTGTATTTATGTTCCATATTAAATCAGAACTGTTAACAAAACATTTTCCTAAATGCAAAAATCAATAATCACATGCACAGCAGTGTTGTAGTCAAGACCACTTAACCCGAGACCGGTCTCCAGTACTATAACACTGACGCACAGTAATGTGATACAATGAAGTATGCATACAATCCAAACTAAAGCATGAAATAAAACAGCCTTTACTGCCCTCTGTCTCACATCACAGTTGTGACAGTGTTGTTTCTCCTGAATGCAGTAGCTTTGGTGTGTGTGTGTGTGTGTGTGTGTGTGTGTGTCTGTGTGTGTGTGTCTGTGTGCATCACTGTTCTAAGAACTAGTGAGATGCTCGCCCTGTGATTTGCAGCATTTCCTGCCTCAGAAAACAGACATTCTGATGGTGTACATGTTATATTGACACAATTTAATTAATGTCAATCTGCAAAATAATGTTTCTAAAGCTTTGAAATAAATAAATAAATATAGTCTCGTACACCCCACGCCCCGCTTGCTGCAGGTATCACTGCATTTAAAGCAGGACAGCTTCCTGATTTAAACACATCAGTGTAAGTTAGCAGTTCATCTGCAGGTTTTATTATAGCTTGATGAGTTTAACTGTAAATTTACGGTGGATGGAGCAGCTACAGAGATCTCTTTTCTTCTGGTTGGAGCTTGTTGATGAAGGACCTCCAGCTGTTTCCCAGTAAAGGTTTAATGGTGGTTACAGGAACAAGCGCTGCTGCTTTGGATACAAGAAACACGTCTGTAACGACTCCGCCTCTTCACGCTTTACCGTGTGTGTGTGTGTGTGTGTGTGTGTGTGTGTAGACAGACTCCACGCTAATCTGACGCCCTCATCTTCACTGCTGCTGTTGTGTTATCAGTCCTGTTATTAAAAACTGTGGGCTGCGTGGGCTTAATGTTGTAGTCCTTTTTGATCACGCGTGCTCCTGTTTTATTCACGTTAGTCACAACTGTGGGTGAAACATATGTGACAACTGAGCGCAAAAAGTTTGAGTCGAGGATTTATTCGATGACTCGATTTATTCGATGACTGTTAAAAAATCAAGGTTACTATAGCTCAAGGATCAAAGAAATCTTTATTATCCCCAGGAGGGCAAATAGTCTTGCAGCTGACAGTGACAATAAAACAACAATAAAACACAACAGCAATCACACATATATGAGAATAATAAAAATAAAAAATCACCATATGTTATTTAATAAACTTATTGTCACGGTAACAAAAGAGTTTTTGCACCTATTGGTCCTTGACCGTGGCACCACATATCTGCGGCCTGAGGGGAGTAACCTGAAGAGGGTGGCTGGAATCATCCAGGACAGAGCAGGCTTTCCTTAAGATCCTGACTTTGTACACATCCCCCAGGTTGTTGAGGGAAACCCCCGCAATCTTGCTGCAAAGCTTAACAACATGTACAAAACAGATTCTATAAAACAAAGATAAAACATTCTCATGAAAATTTGGTCAACATTAAAATTTCGGTGCTTACGATAAAAATATAGTCTCTGGTGTGCTTTCTTGCACACGGCATCAACCTGTGGCTCAAACGTGAGTTCATCATCGATCAGCGTGCCGAGGTACTTGTACTGATTAACCACCTCAACTAATTGGTTGTTGATGGTTACAGGAGAAATGATGACTGGATTTTTTACCAAAATTTGTAATCATCTCCTTCATTTTCCTGACATTAATATCAAGGAAGGAAGACTTACACTGAATGACATCATCAACCACCGGGCCATGGTCAGAGTCTCCATGGCTCACCAAAGAGAGGATGACAGAGTCATCAGAAAACTTCAGTCTGTGATGCCCTGTGTGCCGACCGTGACAACCATTTGTGTATAAAGCAAATAAAGGAGGTGATAAAACACAACCTTGAGGGGATCCAGTGGATAATATAAGAGTATCTGATAAAATACCACTGACTCTCACATGTTGTGACCTATTTGTTAAAAAGTCCAGTAACCAACATATCAGTCTGGAACTGATGTGATGGGTCTTTAATCTCTGTGCTAAAATATGAGGCTGGATACAATTAAAAGCAGATGAAAAGTCAATGAATAACAGTTGCACCAAGGTCTTAGCACCCTCCAGGTGGGACAGGGTCATATTTAGTAAGGTGCTAATAGCATCATCCACCCCCCTACCAGACCTATAGGCAAACTGTAAGGGATCCAGATCAGCCTGAGCTACAGTCAGCAGTGCTTCCTTTACAATCCTTTGAAGTGCTTTCGTAACAAGTGAAGTGAGTGCAGCTGATCTGTAGTCAGTTAGTGACCTTGGAGCATTTACTTTGGGTACAGGAACGATCAGTGAGTCCTTCAGAATACGAGGGACACTGTGGAGCTGGAGGGACCGAAACAATGATGATTATTATTTTGGATATAATCGAGCACTTCTAAATGAAAGTGCAAACAACATAACTGAAGCTCAAGCCAAGTGAGGCTCATCCAGATAGTTTCAGAATTTTCTAGAAGGCCTGTTGGTCCTGGACGAGAAGTAAAACGGTTTGAAAAATACGTTTCGTGTTTGGGAGGAAAAAAGAACAAAGGATTAAACTTTCTGTCTCACCTGAGGAGGTGGAGGGGGTCTGAGCTTCTGCTGGAAGAGTAAAAGCGAAGCAGAGACGCAGCAGGATGGGCTCAGGCTGACGTGTGTGTTTTCACAGTGAACATGAACTCAGGTTGTCCAGACGTGACTGAACATTATCGGCTTCGCCCAAATGAATTATTCCCTATCAAAGCTACAGATCGCAGCAGCTGTGGGACGCTGTGAAACGTCCCTCTAATCACATCAAACCCCGCCCCACCTCGCCTCCTCCAGCAGCAGCCGGGACGCGACGCTGCGCTGAGAAAGTTTAACCTGTTAATGCTTTAATAGCAATCCCATTGATGAAGCAATTAAACAAATGGAGCGACGCCTCCAGGAATAACATCAAGAGCGCCACTTAGTTCATGATGATGAGCGGCGGGGGATTAATGGAAGCTGCCAGATGTTTGCATGTGATCAGACGCCTGATTAGACGGCCGAGCCCTCGTGCTGCTGTCGGTGGTACAGGCAGGAAGTGAAAGCTGCAGCAGTCAGTGAGATGTTCCTGACGTGAACGTGAGCCACAGCTTTGATTTGAGGACGGGGAGTCATCGTGTCCACCAGCCAATCAGATTCAATCCATGTCTGTCCACACTCGCAGCATCTACAGGACATGTAGGGACGGCTGTCAGGGGAACTCATAGGTGGCCATCATTGCAGTAAAGGTGAGAAAAGTATGTCAGGTGAAATGATTGCCAGTGAACGTGTTTTCCACCAATCAACTGCTAGAAAAACTGGCTGAGGCGCACCCTCACCTCCTTTTATTCGCAAGGACAATTTTCAGCATCATGGTGGCGTCGTACGTTTTAGACATACAGCATCCAAAATCCCACAGTGTGCAGAGCTTTTGTCTGCAGCTTCCTCCAAGGACTCCTTCATTACCGCCAAGTGATCACCTCTTTATTAGTGTGCAAACACCCCCTACTGCACATGCACACACACACACACACACACACACACACACACACACACACACACACACACTCCCCCCTCCTCACCTAATTAAGTTGATTCAGCGGTGCCTGTGTGTGTGTAGGACCCCATTATTTACACCTGTCCGGTCTGCTGACCCCACCCAGCCTGTCGCCGTGTTCTGCCAACGGCTGCAACAGGGGGGAGCCTTGACCTTGTGTCCCCCCACAGCCCCGACCCACCCCCAGGGGACCTGTGGTGGAACAGCTGGTGGGGGCATCGTGGGAGACCTCAACCCTGCTCTTACACAGGAAACGCCCACTAACAGGAAAAGATATCCTTGCCATTCCTTTAATCTGAAGGGGCTCACCGGGGGGGCCTTGAACCTCCAGGGATCCTTCGGGAGGCTCAGAGGGGCATGTCTGAATATTTGCAAACTTTCTGCAAAGTCTGAATCTCTGCCACACACTCTGGAGGCTCCTTAAAAAGAAAAGGTTAAGATGTTGGCATGTTGTTTAAACCTGCTGACGGGAAGAAGAAGAAGAAGAAGAAGTAGGAGAAAGTGATGCAGCTCCATGCAGCCATAACATAACCATCACAAATGCATCATCAGAAATAATCTAGGAGAAACCCAAGTCTGACCATATGGAGCCATCACAGCTCTTTAAATGTAAAGAGCACCCAGTCAGCACAAGTAAGAAGAATAAAGTTTAAACACAGAGTTTACAGAGCGCTTTGGCTCCAAGTGCAAAGTTAAGAAGCTAAACTCAGTTAGAACGTTAAGCTGAAACTGATTTAAGTGAGACAATAAAAAAGAAGTAGAAAATTTTCGCTTTATGTGGAGCTGCAGATGCATGTATTCTCTGACAGGTGCTAAATTCTACATAATTGTCCAAGTCGTCATGTTCCGACCCACACAGCAGATGCATTTGGAGCTAATCTGGGCTTCTTTTGGCTCAGTCATGGCATGGATTTTCGGAGGGCCAGAAGCGGCTCGAATGCAAGAATACACCTGACATTTAGCCTGTCTAAGGTGGACCCGTGGCTGTGGCGAGGCAGCCAGACTGACCTGAGCCAACACGAGGCCAAATGTGGTTAAAAGTAAACTTTGGATGTGGGCCACATTTAGGCTGAACTTTTTACTGCTGTCAGTGTAGCTGGAGAGGTGCTGGTGTGGTGGGGTGATGCAGCTGGGCGGAGGTGTGATGGAGAACTGATTTGGTGAGCTTCAGAGAAGTGCTGTGGCTTTGTCGAGCTGAGCTGATTCTCGTTTCCTCCTCGCCTCCGTCATCCTGCAGCTGCACGGCACAGATTGAAGGCATCGACTGTTAAAAACATCACAGCAGAATTTTCTCTCCTCCTTTATCCTCCCCCTCCTCCTCCTCCTACTGCGGGCAGCAGGAGGCCCTCCCCCATCCTCCTCCTCCTCTGCCAGCCGGGCGGCGTGGAGGGCAGCGGGGGCACAGAGGAGCCTGGTGCTGCCTGATGGCGGTCAGGACGGGCCGTGCCGGCTACAGATGTGATGCCAGCTTTTGCCGGGGGTCACCTTGGAGAGGCCGATGGCAGCACGTCCACCCCCACCAACCCCCCGTCACTACAGCTGGCTCCCTGCTTAATCCGCCACAGGGGGGAGAGCGGGAGGCCATGCGGCCCTCTGCATGCTCTGCACATACAGACGCTGGGTGGGGGTGTTTGTGGGGCAGACACCGAATCGGGTAGAAGCAGAAGACTTTGTTTAGAGGAGACTGAAGTTTGTAGATGAGTGGAAACGAATGCGCTGCAGATCAGAGTGAAGCCTTTCGAACGTGAAGCTTCGTTCTTGATGTCTGGTAGATCAGTCTGAACTGAGGCGCCGGTACGAGCTCAGCATGGAAAACAGCAAGTTAACGTCTGATTGACATGCAGTGAGAGTAAGTAAATGACTCTGATGGTGAGAGAAAGTGTTCAGCTTTAAAACGCCACTGATTCAGCTGCAGCTCATAGATGTTACAAACACAACTGTGTGTTCAGTTAAATCATAAACTCAGAGGAAGCAAACCAGTCAGAATTTCTATAAAGTCAACAAGTACTGAGGTTATTGGCGTGAACTAAAACTGAACATCTTCAAACAATAAAAAACAAGCTGAAAATAAACAGCTGAAAATTCAAAATGAAATAAAAATTTAGACTGATGAAAAATATTTGGTGTACTGAAACTAAGTGTAATAACTGAGGCTGATGTTTTTTAAGGCTATATATATATATATATATATATATATATATATATATATATATATATACAGTGGTGTGAAAAAGTGTTTGCCCCCTTCCTCATTTCCTGTTTTTTTGCATGTTTGTCACACTTAAGTGTTTCGGAACATCAAACCAATTTAAACAATAGTCAAGGACAACACAAGTAAACACAAAATGCAATTTGTAAATGAAGGTGTTTATTATTAAAGGTGAAAAAAAATCCAAACCATCATGGCCCTGTGTGAAAAAGTGATTGCCCCCTAAACCTAATAACTGGTTGGGCCACCCTTAGCAGCAACAACTGCAACCAAGCGTTTGCGATAACTTGCAATGAGGCTTTTACAGCGTTCTGGAGGAATTTTGGCCCACTCATCTTTGCAGAATTGTCCTAATTCAGTTACATTAGAGGGTTTTCGAGCATGAACGGCCTTTTTAAGGTCATACCACAACATCTCAATAGGATTCAGGTCAGGACTTTGGCTAGGCCACTCCAAAGTCTTCATTTTGTTTTTCTTCAGCCATTCAGTGGTGGACTTGCTGGTGTGTTTAGGATCATTGTCCTGCTGCAGAACCCAAGTTCGTTTCAGCTCGAGTACAGGAACAGATGGTCGGACATTCTCCTTCAGGATCTCTTGGTAGACAGCAGAATTCATAGTTCCATTTATCACAGCAAGTCTTCCAGGTCCTGACGCAGCAAAACAGCCCCAGACCATCACACTACCACCACCATATTTTACTGTTGGTATAATGTTCTTTTTCTGAAATGCAGTGTTCCTTTTACGCCAGATGTAATGGGACACACACCTTCCAAAGAGTTCCACTTTTGTCTCATCGGTCCACAGAATGTTTTCCCAAAAGTCTTGGGGATCATCAAGATGTGTTTTGGAAAAATTGAGACGAGCTTTAATGTTCTTTTTGCTCAGCAGTGGTTTTCTCCTTGGAACTCTGCCATGCAGGCCATTTTTGCCCAGTCTTTTTCTGATGGTGGAGGCATGAACGCTGACCTTAACTGAGGCAAGTGAGGCCTGCAGTTCTTTGGACGTTGTTGTGGGGTCTTTTGTGACCTCTTGGATGAGTCGTCGCTGCGCTCTTGGGGTAATTTTGGGCGGCCGGCCACTCCTGAGAAGGTTCACCACTGTTCCGTGTCTTCGCCATTTGTGGATAATGGCTCTCACTGTGGTTCGCTGGATTCCCAAAGCTTTGGAAATGGCTTTATAACCCTTTCCAGACTGATATATCTCAATTACTTTCTTTCTCAATTGTTCCTGAATTTCTTTGGATCTCGGCATGATGTGTAGCTTTTAAGGATCTTCTGGTGGACCTTACTGTGTCAGGCAGCTCCTATTTAAGTGATGTCTTGATTGAGAACAGGTGTGGCAATAATCAGGCCTGGGTGTGGCTAGAGAAATTGAACTCAGGTGTGAAAAACCACAGTTATAGTATGTTTTAACAAGGGGGGCAATCACTTTTTCACACAGGGCCATGATGGTTTGGATTTTTTTTCACCTTTAATAATAAACACCTTCATTTACAAATTGCATTTTGTGTTTACTTGTGTTGTCCTTGACTATTGTTTAAATTGGTTTGATGTTCCGAAACACTTAAGTGTGACAAACATGCAAAAAAACAGGAAATGAGGAAGGGGGCAAACACTTTTTCACACCACTGTATATATATATATATATATAAGGCTTCCAGCATTTGTCACTCTATTTTTCAGTGATCTGATTGGTCAGTAGGCAGCGGTTTTGTAGGTGTTGAGCATCTTCAGAGTGCATCTCTGTAAGTATTACCACGTTTCTTTGAAGGCGTGATGTATATTCAGGCATCATTTTTCTCCAGTGCTGAACACACGCTGCGTTTCCCCCGAAGACACCACAAATGCAGCCGTGGTTTTCACCCAAAGGGACCGTGGGTGTCGTTGGACATTAAAAACCGAATCTTATCATTTTTTTAATGCTGCTTTTTCTGAGTCATGCACAGAAAGGTCAGTGTCAAACTGACAGACAAAGAAGGTCCTTGAGGGTTCTCAGATCCTCCTGGCTCCGTCATTAGACTCAAGTTCTTGGTGTTTCAGCACTCTTTCCACTTCCCCTCCGGTGCTTAGAGCCCTTAAAGTAGTTTGGTTCCTCTTAACTTCAGACCCGAGCTCTCCAGCCTCTCCTTCTTTGCTCCGCGGCGCTCAAGAACAGCTGATTTTATTCTGAACTAATCAAAACAATCGATGTTAGGTGGGCGGCAGTCAGGACTGAGATGGGGTGATTTCAATAATCTTTGTTATTAAAATGTTGACGTTGGTGGCTTTAAAGCGGAGTTTACCGTGGGTGTGGTGACCTTCGTGAGGTGCTATACTTTGGATTTCATGCGTGGTCCTTTCTGTGTGCGCTGTAACCGTCAGATCCCTTAGAGCGCAGTGGGAGATCATTTTTAATTGTGGTATTAGTGCTTCTCATGCAGCACTGCATCTTGTTCCACGTCTGTGTGAAGCTTGCAGAGTCAGTCGGTCTCTCTGTGTGGCCTGCAGAAGGTGAAGATCTGCGTTTCCATACTGGATCCATCCTCTCTGCTAATCAGCCGTATATCTCCATGTTCCTAATTGTTTCCATGTCCCGTCCTGATTCTCTGTGCTGAGGGCTTTAACGGACCGGTTCTGGTTTCAGTGGGGAAACATCGCAGGGGCTTTACTCTGCCCGACGTGCAGCCATTAACAGATCAGCTGAAGGAGATTATGTTTCTGCTTCAAACTGAGTTTCTGTGTGTGTGATAGGCCATGCAGATAAAGCGAATCATGTTCACTTTAAATTATAAACTACAATCGGAGGCCATTTTCCATTTCTTTAATATCCTGTAGAAGCCGAGCATGTTAATAAACCAGGTTTAATGATGTTTATCAAAAATTCTTACAGATTTATGAACCACATTAAAGCCTCACAGGGTCATAAAAACCTTTCAAAACCAACTAAGACTATTTGATATGGATATTTATGCTGTTATTTTGGAGTTCATTCATTTTATGCAGGTCTAAAAAAACCATTTTTGAAATATATTTGACATTTTGTGCTCTGAATAGCAGCAGATATGATCTCTAACTTGTATGTGATGGAACTGTCTTTTAAAAGTCTAAACAGTAAAAATGGAGGCTTTCGTGTCCGCTGTGTTTCCAGCGTGACCGCTCATGATGCAGTTCAGTGATCGAGCAGGTACAGCTGCAGGTGAGCGAGGCCGCCGACGGGACGGACTGAAACCAGAGAGGACTGTGGCAGCTCGGTGCTGATGGTCAACTGGGAGCATTAATGAAGCAGATTAGGTGTCCCGGCGTGGCCCCGCAGGCCTGCAGAGGCTGGGCAGGTTGCCTCGCCATCCGCACTCTGAACAACAACGCTGTTCAACACGACTCGGCTCGCTGTCCTTCACACTTGGACCAGCAGAGACCCGCAGGATCCTCAAATCCTTCCTTAAACCCCCCCTGATGGACTTTAGGCTCGGTGATGGAATTTTTTTAGCGTCTGGTTTCCTTCACCTGGAGTTCATCCAGAGTTACAGATGTCGCTGTTCTTGGGACAGGTATTCAGAAATGACATGAAAACAGTATTTAAACCAAGTTAGTCGTAGCTGAAGCGGTACATGACAAAACTCCATCAACAGTCAGACTTTAAACTGGATTTATTTGCTCATTTATGTCACCTGTACAGCTGCGATGTTTCTCTTCAATTTCAATTCAGTTTTATTTATTTATATAAATTACAACAGTCTCCTCAAGGCGCTTTATGTTTCAAGGTAAAGACCCTACAGTAAAACTGTGATGCTCCTTGGCTGTTTGCCCAGTGTTTAGTTAAGGGAGGGAGACAGGACAAACAACACACTGTGGAGAGATTAAAAATTACTAATGATTAAATGCAGAGTGGGGTATAAACAGAGTGAAAAGAGGTGAATGAAGAAGAACCACTCAGTGCATCATGGGAACCCCCCCAGCAGCCTAGGCCTATAGCAGTGTTCAGGGTCACCTGATCCAGCCCTAACTATGAGCTTGATTAAAGGAAAGTTTTAAGCCTAATTTAGCCTTTTAGGACAGCCTGATAATAATGAATTACAATAGTCGAGCCTATAAGTAATAAATGCATCAATTAGCTTTTCAGGATCAGTCTGAGACAGGATGTTTCTAATTTTAGAACTATTGCACAAATGTAAAAAAGCAGTCCTGCATATTTGTGCACTGAAGGACATATCTGGGTCAAAAATTCCTCACAGTGTTACTGGAGGCCAAAGTAATGCCATCCAGAGTAAGTATCTGGTTTGACACCATGTTTCTAAGATTTGTGGGGCCGAGTACAAGAACTTCAGTTTTATCTGAATTTAGAAGCAGGAAATTAGAGGTCATCCAGGCCTTTATGTCTTTAAGACATTCCTGCAGTTTAACTAATTGATGTGTATCATCTGGCTTCATGGATAGATAAAGCTGAGTATCATCTGCATACCACTGAAAAATGTATGCAATGCTTTCTAATAATAATGTCTAAGGGAAGCAGTGGTTAATTTGGTGATAATAAAACACGGAACAGCAGAGAATGATAATGTTGGTTCTCAATAGAAGTTTAAATTAGTGAAATGTTAAAGACTGAAACCACAGTCTCTGTGGTGGCTTTTTAGTCCATAGAAAGGCAGACTGGTTTGCAGAAGGCTAAGGACTTGAACCATCTCTGATCTGGCAGCAGTACCAGCCCAGAAAAAGCATCCAATTTATACTGGTGTTAAGGTGGGATCATTCACTCTCCAGCCGAATCATCAGTAAGGTAGTAAACAGATCACGAGAACACTTCTGAAATGAGTGAAGTGATCTGCTGGTACCCTCACCCCAACTGGTCACAGCAGATGACTGAGCCTGGTTCTGCTAGAGTTTTCTTCCTGTTAAAGGGGAGTATTTCCTTCCCACTGTTGCCAAGTGCTTGCTCATAGGGGGTTATTTTGACTGTTGGGTTGTCCTGTAATTACTGTATGGTTTTTAATTTACACTATAAAGAGCCTTGAGATGACTGCTTGTTGTGATTTGGTGCTATATGAATAAAATTGAATTGAACTGAATTATCAGTGCAGCGTCTCAGTTAATCCTCTGCAGAAACAAGCTGTTTCAGGTGGGTGGGGCTTATAGTCTCTCTTCATGACATCATCCAGATCCAAGAGTAGAAAACCTGTGAAAGACTGAGTGTTTAGAGCGGTCTGCAGCACGAGCTTTTGGCTCACTGGGATTACTGCACATACACTTAGAAACTGTGGCCATGTTTAATATGAACATCCAGTTCTGGAACAGGAGACACATTTCAGGAAGAAAAGAGAAGAAGGTTAAAAACACGATTGTTGTATGAAGTCTCAGAAACAAGAACACGACAAAACTGTCATTCAGCGTCACTGATTTAATCAGATTCAGAAGTGTAGATCCACCACACTGTTCTCCTTTCTCCTGCTCCAGGCCAGACTCATTTCAGCTCCCACACACTCTCAGCCCTCGAGTTTGTTTAAGACTCGAAGCCCGCCCCATAAAAGAGCCATTTCGGGGTGAATGGAGAGGTCTGTTAGAGGGGCCGGAGGACAATGAAATGGGATCAGTGAGCAGCGGATTTAATTAATCCGGGGAACGAGGAGAAAACAAGAGAGACCCAGCTGGAGATCAGAAACCCAGCTCAGCCCTCGTTCGAAAAGCAACAGGGCCATATCAAAATACTGCCACAGGAAGACTGTTAGCCACTCTGACCTTTGACCTCTCTAGGATGAGCATGGAGACATGTTAAATATACTCAAGTATTAATAATAGTCGAAATAATTTCCCAGATTCGTATCTGAATCTGATTGATATTTTCGTGTTTTTGTTAAAACAAATTTAAAAATAAAAATTCTCTTAATGATGGCAAGAGTCCAGAGTTTCTGTCAGTGGCAGGGACTGTGTCTAACAAAAGTAATCTAAAAATACTCATTTATATCAGAAACAATCTGATGAAACAAAAGCAAAACGTCTCATTTGAGACCAACTTTTAGTACTTCATAATTTGTGCTGTTCATCAGTTCAGCTTTAAAAAGTGTTGATTTTACAGTCCAGTTTGTTTCCAGTCTGCTGTTTGCTGAAAACTGGAAAAAACTGAACCTACAGGAGACCTGCAGGATCCCGCCCTGGATTTTAGACTCGGATCAGTGAAGGTTTTCAGACTTTTCCTACCCTCCGTGGTGCCGTATGAAGCTGTTTTTGGGTGTTTTCATTTGAAAACCGTATCAATGAAAAACACAGTTGTAGCAGAAGAATAATTACTACTTAATTATTACTTTATAGGTGTCTGTAGCTCAGGAGGTAGAGCAGGTGTGTGAATGGATGAATGAGGCACGTTGTGTAGAGTGCTTTGAGTGCTCAAGTAGAGTAGAAAAGTGCTCCATTTACCATTTACTATTATTTTAATAATTTGGGCACATCTTACCTCTACCTAGCAGTCTAACTGTAAGCTGGATTTATTTGTTTCTTCATGTATATTTGTCTGCAGGTATCCACATATCTGCCTCAACAATGTAATTACACCTCATTGGTGTCGCTCCAGTGAGAGACCAAGTAATTATTGTAACCAGAGTAAAAAAAAACAACTTTGTCACTGCTCTTATTTCCTTTATTTGTCATTGTGTAATATACAACTAAATTTCTTTGCAGCAGTGCTTAAAAACAACTCTCTAGTAAAAGTATAAAAGAGTAAAAAAGTAATAATAAATAAGATAAATACATTTAAATAAGTAGAAGAGATTAAAAATACCCTCAGTATGGACACGGTAATCAGGCACCAATGTGTGGAAACGAGTGAGGTCATCATCGGTCTGACTTTCTCAGCTGATGTCATAACTTCACCTTAACAAGAAAAATCTTCACAGCGGGCAACACAGATGGAGGCAAATTCACACAAAGTGTTGTAGTGCTGATGATCTGCTGTTGGCTGAAAGCTGAATCTCACCTGCGCCGACGCCACCTCTGATAGGATTCCTCGTTTCCTGGTTGAGGACAGTGAGTGCAATGGAGAGACGGAGATTCAGATAAAAATACTTACATGCTCTCAAAGATTGTCTGAGACTCGTTGGCTGGATTTAGTTTTTGTATATTTGTCTTTCTTCTTCTTTGAATATGTTCAGTGGTGGCTTGGTTTAATAGCGTCTTCTTTTATCTGCATCTTCTGGTGGTACTTATATGCTGTATGCTGCATCAGAAGAGGCGAGAGAAAACGTATATTTGAAGACAAGAAAGAGTCACATAAACTCTCTGATGTATATTTTTGATCACTGAATTACTTATTTGAATATTTGAGAGTCGAGGCGTTCACTGAAGTTGGTCATCCAGACTCCTCACCTCCCGATTCCTGACTTCTCCTACAATTATCCTTCAGATGAATTCAGATCAGTGGGTCAGTGCAGGTGGAATCGTGGTGCTGGTAAAGTGAGAAAATGAAGCTTTTTAAGGTGGGAGTTATTGGCTCATCCATTTTTAAGGATTGACTGTTCAGATATTATAAAATCATGAACATTCATGGTTGGAGCTGAAGACTGAGCTGTCGGCCTGCCCCCCCCCCCCAATGAAAATCAGGAATCAGGAAAGGAAATCAAGTCGTACAAGAAGCACCGTTTGGGACCCTCTTTTTCATCAGGGCCGTTTGGGTGGAAACGCCCTGAAGCTTCTTTGTTAGCTGAGCCGTGTGACTGGCAGATATATTGATTTTCACTTTGTTGCCGGAATGATGGGAGCCGTGCAGAGTCTCCCTCAGAGATCACGTTGGACGATTATTATCTCCGGTGCAGAGAAAAACACTCCTCCTCCGGAGAGTCGTGCCCTCAACGCGTCCTGTCAGGTGAGTGACAGATGACGACGGCTGCTGAGGGACTCTCTCTAAACACGCTCCCTGACCTTTGACATCTGGCTCGGTGTCAGACAGACAGAGGGGGTTAGCTCATCGGCAGCGGGGTTAACCCTCGCCGTGCCTCGGCTTTCTGTGGCTCTTCAGGAAAACTCAGATCCGGATGTTAGAAACTAGAGTGTGCATCTCTGAGCTGAGCGCCTTCGCCTGCACAAAAATATTTCTTTATGTTCTCTGCAACTATCCAGCTCTTCCGTAACGACAGCGCCCCGATCCTCGCTCTCAAATGTTGTGCGAGGCTTGCTGGCTTTACACGATGGAGTTTGCGCTGGATTTCATCTTTGTGTATTTTTCTTTCCTCTTCTTCTTTCTTCTTCTTATTGGTTGACCAGTAAAACATGAGTGCAGCCTTTCTTTCTCAAAGAAAGACGATATTTCCTGAGACAAACACGCGTGGCAGTGATAATATATATCAGATTAAAGATGCCTGAAATTACTTGTCAGTAAAGTTGCTACAATCCAAGGCTTTTTCTGAACACTTGTTTGTAGCGTATTTGGTGCACATTTAACCGATATTCTTAAAATATTCTGACGCTTAAAGGGCCCGTCAGCAGTCGGTTGTGGAAACCACGTGTACGTATTTTATTATATTACATATAAATAATAAAATAATTTAAAAAGGAAAAATGTGAGATGAAACTGTGCAGACCTCAAACATACCTCAGACTGTTGGGGTTTTTTTTTTTAGAGGAAGTTCAGCCTGATTTAAAGTGAAAATAAGCATAAAAAGGGCACATTTCAGAGCTTTCTTCTCATCATGATAATTTGCACACACTCTGCTATATTAATAACCGCACTTTAGCTTTACAAACTGTAAATGGATGCATTTTGCATTGCTGTCAAGGCTTGAGATCGTGTTTCTTTTCCCTCTCCCTCCTTTGATCTAAGCTGAGCTCATGGCCTCCGTCGCGTTTCAGACATTTTTCTTCGGTTTGTGACTCATGAACTGAGACCAGCCAATAAAAAACATTTCCTTTCCTCCACGTCTCATTTTCACGTTCGGCTTCTCCTTCGTCCGAAAACAACAATTTTATGAACAAATGCTGAAATAACGACGTGTCCATTTGTGGTTACGGATGGGAAAGGAAGTCAGGCTCGCTCAGGTGATGACAGATCTGCGCACATGGCTGAAGTGAGAAAACTGTCTTTAGTTGAGAAAATCAATTTGTTTTCATTGCTTCAATTCGGCGTCTGTGTTTCCTGTTTCCTGTACACTCCAACGTTCATCTGATTTAACTCTTCCTTCTTCAGCTTTTTCTTTTGCCTTGCATTTGTTGGCAGCAAATATCAGGTTCTTTTTCACATGACTGATCGTCCTTGAATTCAGCTTCGTGTTTCGCTTTCCTGATATAATTCAGTTTCCAAGTCTTGAGTCCAGATTCTGATCTTTCTCAGTGAACCAGAAGGACTGGGTTTGGAACTTTCATGCCGGTTCACGGCTGTTTCCTGTCATACACATTAAAAACATATTCACATGTGAGTTTTACCTCGTAGAGCGTTTTTCTCTCTCTGCCTTCAAACCTTTCTGTTTTCCTGGACCGTAAGCGCCTCCAGCCTGCCATCCCTCCTCCTCCTCTCCCGCTCTCCCCCTCCCCTCTCTGAAGTGGTGTCAGGTAGATGCTGTAAAAGCAGTGCAATGGATACCTCCTCACCTGCTCCTTCCCCGGGACCCCTGCTGAGAGCAAGCTGTTGTTCTGCAGCGCCTCCCCCCCCCCCCCTCACCCCAAACACACCTGTCCACCTCCCACCTTCACTCTGCAAACCCGCCTCTGGCCTGGCACTTCAATTATTGATGAAACCTATAGAAAAGTTCATGCTCAGTTTTCTGTGACGGGACTTTTCAAACACACTTTGATCCACTGAATAACATTTTTTTTTCCACACAGGAATGGTATGATTTTGTTTAAGGGCATCAAAGCACCTCAGAATTATGGCTGGGCTGTGTGATTCCAGTTTTCCATTTTCGTCAGAGGGGAAAAAGAGAAATCACCAGTATCACATTCAGTGATCCAATAGGCACTAATTGATTGATTGAGTTTTAGAGTTTATTTGTTCAAAACCCATTTTCTTCTATCTTGACTGAAACATAAAGAACTTCATCATCTGCATACAGCATCACCTTTCAGACATATTCACACTGCGGGAATCTGAGGCAGGAATGAATGGTAAGAGGCCGGTTAAGACTTTCTGTTTCCTCTGTGATTTATGATTTACCTGACTCACCAGGTGATTCAGTTGTTTGGGACAGATTTATATTCAGAGCTTACCAGCACAATGAAGGAAGGAAACTTAAGAATGTAGTCTAGAGAAGAGCATGACTCTGAGGCTGAAACAGATATGAGATGGCTGCAGTTTGTTGTGTCTGTCATTTTGGGGTATTTAATGTTGCTGATGTTGTTGCTTTCCTCCCAGCTTATTGGTTTCATCCTACCAGTGTCTACCAGATCTCGGTGAATACAATCATGCACTGCTAATTTTTGCATTTAGAAATCTCAATTTAAATAAATACAGAAGCAAATGTTAAGACATTTTAGTCTAAATCACATTTTCAGTTCATTAATGACGACATTTAGTTTTGAGATTTTGATGCATTTATTGCCACAGTCATATATATATATATATTGAACTGTAATCTTATTTGTCCTTAGTGAAGTTACAAATGGACTGAAACCAAAAATCTAACAGCATTTGACTCTGTTTAACTTGTGCTCTAATTCACGACCTGACAAAATCTAAAAAATTAATGTGCAGCTCAGATATTGCAAAAACTTTGGACTAAAGCGTGCAGTTCTCTCTGAGATAGATAGTAGAAGAATGAAGTTTCTTCTCTCACTTTTTCCCAGCGCCTCAAACACAGGAGCTCGTTGAGGCCGTGTGGAAAACGTCTCCAAAGAAAGACGAGTTTCTTCTTCGCTTTTAGTGTTTCACAGATTATTTCCCTGTAAGAAGTCTGAGTTCAGCTGGAGTTACAGTGCGATGTTTCGAGATGAGTTCTTACTGAGGTCAACCTGTACTTCAATTCATGTGTTTAAGAAAGCAGCTGAAGCCAGAGAGCGGCACACATGCTCACAGAGGATGAGGAGGAGGAGGAGGAGGAGGGGAGGAGGTCTCATGGTTTGCTATCTGTGCAGGACTGTAGCTAATAAAACTAAACTGGGCCTGAGGGGAAGCGGCTGAACTTCCTGTAGCGGTGGTATTTATTTATTCGGAGGGTCCGTTTCAGGTCTCCAGAGTCGGCCGTAAACAAAGAGCTCTCCTCCTCCTCCTCCTCGGTCCGGATCGCTGCTCGACTCTGATTTATTTATAATTCCCTGAAACCACTCTGCGCTGCAACCCGATCGCTGCAAGCTTGTGAAAACGTCGCTTTTCCTCGAGATTTGCTAAAAAGGAAGTTCTCCTTTCCTACACCGTTTAATTCCAGCCCTCGGCCACGCACGCAAATAAATACCTTTCTACTTTAAACATACACAGGATCATTAATTTAGCCCATCTGTTCCCCTCTCCGCAGCACAAACACATTTGGCTCATGTTGCACTGATAAGTGGGACGCTGCGAGGAAAGCGATGAAACAAACAGATCTGACAGTTTGAATCTTTTTCACACTCTGAGAGGCAGATGGAGGAGACACTCTGGAACGAGGTGCAGGGAGCTGGATCGTCTGCAGTGCAGCTCACACACCAACGAGCCGAAGCAGATGAAACGTGCAGGTTACTCCCTGAAACAGGAGGTCAGAGGTCGAGCCTCAATAGCGTCGCATGTGATGTACAGCAGGCCACACAGGAAGTGGTCTCAGTGGCTTCTTTTAATCAGAAAATAGCAGCAGCACACCGAGTTTAACATAATTCCTGTAGAGTTTATGAAATGCAGAATTTAATGTGTTTTTGTCTTTTTGGATAAGAATTTCACCTTTTTTTTCATTCACATGAACACAGTTTCCTTTACTGGATCGGGATCGTTTTCTCACTTCAGCTGCATTTTCTCCACTTCTGTTTGGCTTTCAGGGTTTGGTTATGTGGTAATAATAGACCTGCAGTTTGTGAATGATGTCACAGATGCTGGCTTTAGGCCTGCAGCTATCGATTATTTTAGTAATCCAGTATTCTATCGATTATTCCATCAAATAATCGAATTACTGGATAAGAAATACTTTTGTCGCATTAACGAGCAATAATTATCCAAATGAGAAAAAACACTTTCCAAACGAACTGGTCACCATTTTACAAATTGAAGCATCAAAGCAAAACATTTGTTTCAAGGATTTATTATAAACGAGTTATTCCAGTTACTCAATGAATCGTTGCAGCCCTGGCTGTGTCGGTCAGTCTGTCATGCACCTCCTGGGTTTTGAAACAGAGTGTTTTTTACAGGCCAGCATAACTGCAGGAAACCGAAAAAAAAAACCTGAGCGAAAGTAAGAGTAACTGTGTGATGGGACTTTCCATTTTGTACTAATCCCTATCTAAAACAGCACAGAAACATTTGGAGGTAAAGGCCATCAGAGTGGTGCTTAGATCAGGAACAGACGTGAGGACAGGTCGAAGCGCTCTTGGCCTTTTGAGGTTGATTCTGTAAAGGTGATGAGCTCAGACAGAGAGGAGTCCTCCCTCCTCCGTGCATCCATGAATGCTTTCATTTCAGCATTGCTGCTTGTAGATGGATGCTGTCTCTGCAGCAGCTTTTCTGCACAAACTGAAACCTGAAACCAGAACAACAAAGAAGAAAATGAAACCTCTTTGGAGCGGGCGGCGTGATTAGCGGATCAGATCAGAGAAGCTGCGCCGCGGCGGCCCAGCTGTTGTTGGTGTGCGCCTCAGAAACAGCTGAGTGACATGTGAGGGCCGGCCCTCCTGAGGATACCAGACAGTTGTTGCTCGTTGCTGAAACATCTGGATGGCCAACTGAGGATTTGTCTCGCTCGCCCCTCGGCGACGGATGAGCTGGCGGCGTAATTGTAATATTTAGGGGAAAAGTTTGGAGGGAACTTGATTTAACCCTGAAGAACGGAGTTTTGGAAAGTGGCTTCAGGGCTGGAGGGGAATATTTCTCCATCAGGAAGAGCTCAGATCAAACAGGAAATGACATCTGATTGGCCTTAAAGTTCTAACAGACGAGAGAGGAGCTGAGATCAGCCTGGGAAAAATATCTCATCTGCTCCAAGTTTAACACACCACTAATGATCCAGCGAGGAGAGGAAGGAGCACAGGAAAGCAGGACCGGCCTTTTCTGACCGGATCAGCTCGTCGCTTTGAGCTGCAGCAAAACATGAAGCTGTAATTCTCAGTCTGTCTCCGTTCCTGCTTTATAAAATGTCAGAAACAAGTTCATGTTTATTTTTCTGGTCTTCTGCGCCGCAGTGGGAGCCCACCCAAAAGTTTCACCTGAACTCCGCCCCAAAAACAGGATTTCCAGCGAATCACTGAGGAACCCGGTGTGGTGTCCTTCGTTTTAACGGTGATGAGTCACATGACGCACCGTCAACAGACGATAGTAATCGGCCTCCCCACCCCTTACTTCCTGTCACATGTCTCCTGTTCCTGTGGTGCATGTTCATGTTAAACATGGCCAAAGTTTCTAATAATGTAGTGGAGTCCAAGATGAAAATTCAGAGCTGGAAATGAGCAAAATCATCCACTAAAATCCAAACTAATGAACTGATAAGTTAAGTAACCTTATGCTGAAGATAGGCGAGTTCATACTGAATATTCACGCAGCCAGCTGTGTTCAGAGGCCAGAGGTGTTAGTCTGGGCCTGAGGAGTGTCTGATGTTCCAACGTTTGGTGAGTTTTTACCTCAGATGTTCGAACATGGTAGCAAATTTTCACTTAACCCTGCAAAGTTTGTGAGTTTTTTCAGGCAGATTTACAACTTTAATATAGAAAATTATGAGTTTTCCTCTGAATATTGTGATCACTATGTGTTTATTTATTTACATTTTTATCTTCCATAGCCCTGTGTCAGGTGTTTGGTGTGTGTTTGCGTGCTCGGTTTAAACATCCTCCATCTGACACACAAGTTTAATTTAAAGCCTGAACGACCTTTTTTAAACAAATTTGCTCGCTGTCACTGAAAACCTGTGAGTAAAGTGCGTTACCGTCCACACGCTTCTCCCTCCTCGCTGCTCACAACCGAAGAAGCTCCGACTCAGTTTCTCACAGCGTCCAGTGGATGTCACAGGAACTGCATTCAGTACTGTACAGGTTCCTGTTTGTCCAAATATAGTAAACGAAGCTCGCGGTGTGTTTGCCGTGGTTCCCGTAAGTGCGAGACGGTGGCACGTTGACCTCAGCACATGTTGGCGACAGAGCTGCTCTGTTGTTGTGCGTCTTCAGCCTGAAGCAGACAAACAGACAGACTCCCGTCCACCTGCTGCAGTTACGCGCGAGTGTGTGTGTGTGTGTGTGTGTGTGTATGTGTGTGTGTGTGTGTCTCTGGCAGCTGTTCCAACCAGAGGCTCCAGTATGAATATTCATGATGTTCCTGTTCCTAGGAATCTCAGTCGGTCTGCAGCTGGACACGCACACACACACACACACACACACACACACACACACACACACACACACGCACACACACACACACACACACACTGAATGATGGTGAACGTGGGTATAAAGCTCACCTGAGCAGTTCATTTGCACTTTTCAGTTCCTCTCTAAACGCTCTGTTTCCTCGGTCTGAGCGTGCCCATCAGGGCGTCACGTCCGGCTGCACACACAGCCCACCGTTCAGTTTCCAGCGTTACCTGAAGAGTTGTGTGTTTTTGTGTGAATAGTGTGTTTTTTGCTCCTGGGTTTGTCCAGGTAGCAAAAAACACTCCTCTGCCCTCTCATTGGTGCAAATGGCAGCACTGCCCACTCTGCACAAGTTAAAATCAATCATTTCATCATCTAGCCCGTCCTTTCGGCTGTTGTACACATACTCAGACACTTTGTGAGATGGCAAAGATGATAAACTGAATAAATCAAAACAGAAAAACAGGAAAACTCTCAGGTGTATCAAAACAGTGGATTCCTTTGATAGATTTACTCTATTGTTTGAATTGTTTTCGGTCACTGCTTCGTTTTAGTTGTTTAGAGGTAAGAGAAGTTTGGCTTCTAATGGATCTTTTTACAAACTAAAGTACACGTCAGAAAGTGCGAGGTTAACCACTGCAGAGTTCACTCGACCACTAGAGGCCGCTGCAGATAATCCGGGTTTTTTTCAAAGCGTATCATCCACAACGTGTCCATGTGACGCCCGCATCTCATTTTGCTAACAGCCTACTGAGCTGGCTGGAAGCGAGACGAAGGCAATCACAGCCAGCGATAACTCTGGAATTATGGACTTTGGGATGAATTTGTAGACGATGCTTTCTGCTGTGATGGCTGCTGTATGAAACGCATGCTGAGTGTTAAATGCTACATTCACAGGAAGTTTGATTTGATTGGTTCCTCCTTTCCTCCTCGCTGTGGGTGTTTCCTGTGACTTCCTGCCTCGCTTTGGGAGCAGGTGCAGCACCAGATGAAGAATCCTCGCTGAAAGTCTTTTTCTGAGTCCTTCATCAGAGTCGTGAATGGGCAGGAAGCGCATCTAACGCCACGTCTTCCTTCTCCATCCTTTGAGAGGTGGTAACAGACGGTGGTGGGCTGATGCTGTGAGTCTTTGATGCCGTGTAGAGTCGCACAAAACAGCAGCAGCCTGATGAAGTAAAGGAGGAAGTTAAGGTTGCCTGAGGAGATTTGTGGAGCTGAAATAAAATGTATCTCTGGTTATTCTGTTTCTCTCTGTCCTTTTCCTGTCTGTGGAAATCCCCCTCACCTCTGCTCTCCTCCCTCTCCTGGGAGTTATCCCTCTCCTCCATCTCCCTCTTGGGGATTTAGTCTCCCCTCTGGCCCCAACCAACCGGATGAGGAGGCCTGAAGGGAGCAGAGGAGCAGGGGGAGGAGGAGGAAGAGAAAGAGGAGGCGCTGCCTAAAGAGAGAAAAGCAGCCATGTGCTTCTTATTAGACGCTGCGGAAATAAGTTCTGACCTGCTCGCTCAGGAGGCCACGCAGAGCTGGGAGGAGGGGGGATGTAGAAGGTCAGGAGAGAGGAGAGGCGACGAGGTGAATCAGGACAAGAAGACGATTACGAGTTAAAAGTGGCACCGAGGTATGTTGAAGGTGGTCTGTGCAGCACCGGGATGGAGTAAAGGTTGTAGAGCATGTCAGAGGTTGAAGGTGTTTTATTGGCTGGTCACAGATTTTATTTTCAGGAACATTTTAACAGGATTAAAGTTGTCTGCAGGACTTTGGAAGCTTTAACTTCCTGTTCCGATGTTTGAGATGTCGCCAAGTGGATCAGGAAGGTAGGAAGTGTGGAGGGCTGTTACCACCTGGTGGTCTGCCGGGTCACTGTGATAAAGGTGGTCTGCGTGGCAGAACCGTTCGAAGATCCCCCGCACAGGTCCTCCCACCATCTCATACAGTCAGGGCCATAATCTGTTGGCCAAAGACACAATTTTAGTGATTTAACACAGTCTATTTAAATCAACCAAGCTGTGAGTGCAGAGCAGACTTTCAGCTTTAATTCAACACATAGAACAAAAGTATTATATTAACTGTTTAGGAATTACACACATTTTTATACACGGACCACATTTTTACAGGCTCAGAGTCATCGGACAACTTCATGACCAGGTTTGGGTTTTTTTTTGCTGTTATTTTAAATATGAGGCCCAGAGAGTCGTCAGAGACTGAAAAACCAAAATAAACTAATCAGAGAGCAGAAACTTTAGGAGAGACCAAAAACCTGATTGGTTCTTAAAAGGAAGGACTGCACTGAGCAGCTCAGCAATACCAAAAGGCCTGAAAGACCACAGGAGACCTCTAAATGCACAATGACGCTCATTTCCACGGTGAAGAAAGGCGTGGAACCAAATCAGGACCACTGGAGGAGGCAGGAGGATCACTGTGAAGGACTACAACCAAGAGACACCTGCATGGATAAAATGTCTGTAATTCCTGAACAGTTCGTGCAAAATCTTAAGTTACACGTGTTGAATTGAAGCTGAAAGTCTGCACTTCACACAGATGCACAGAGGCTAAAAAGACTGGATCTTACTGTACTCACAGAACTGTAAAAAATGAAAATATTGATTGGTGTTCTGGTGTTCTCCACACAGGCTTTATTGTGCAAGTGGTTCAAAGTATGCATGGAGCCTTATTTTAGCATTCTTAGCACTTTAATTTGTTATTCAGCATTGCTTTACTATCAGACAATCACTCTTATTTTGAAAGTTGAGCCCCTCCTTCCTCATATTTTCCCTGCCTCTATGCAGCTGCTGCTGCTGCTGCTGGTGGTGGTGGTGGTGCTGGTCCTGGTTCAGTTCATGAAGAACTGGTTGATGAGCTGCAGAACATCATGGAGGAGGAGGAGAGGAGGAGGAGGAGGAGGAAAGTGTCAGAGGAGAGGAGACCAATTTCCGTTCCATTATTGAGGATCACAAAGTACTCGGCAAATAAAAGTCTTGTTGTATTATTTTATTATTTAATAGTTCAAATTCAGTGATGTCAGTCAGTTCAGTGGCAGATCATGTGAGCTCCACACTGATGTATTTCTGATTTAAACACATGTAGGGGGACTGTACCTGTCGGCTCAGGGTTCGACTGATTCTTGAGTTGAAATTAATGTTGAAATAAGAGTTTCAAAGCTGCTTTTAACAGAGGAGTGAGAGCAGGAGGAGGTGAGGGAGTCAGAGCTGTTTTATTGGTGTGGGGAGGAGGTGAGAAGAAGGTGAGGGCTTTTACGAGGAGGTCAAAGTGGTGTTTAGAAGAAGGATGAGACGATGAGACGAGGTGGTGCATGATGTTCGCTGTGATCAGATCAAAGTAAAAATCTGATTTTCATTTAAAAACAAAACCAGCTGACGCGACGTTAACGAGCTGGAGATCGTTTCCAAACGTGACAAACACGCTTGGCCGAGTGCCCAGGTGTGCGCTCAGGTGCATGTATCATCCACAAACCCAGATCCATCTCCCACCGGCCCACATGTGGGGGGTGAGTGATGGCGTCCCTGCGTCCCACTTCCTCCTGCAGCATCCTTCATCATCCTCGCTCCCTGCTGTCGCCGCCCGCCACGTTCATCACTCTCCTCCACGCTGAGGTCACACACCCCTGCTTCACCCACTGTACACACACACACACACACACACACACACACACACACCTGTTTTCAGTGGAATAATTCCACTTTTCATTTTTAATGCTTGTTTTGACTGTCGAGCTCCCTCGATCTGCTCTCAGTGAATTTACACTTTAAAGAACAGATTCGCCTCCTGATGACACAAACCCAGCCTTAACCCAGTTTCTGTCTAGCTCAAACACATTTGTGAGAAAAACACAGAGACTTTGGAGGATAACGATTTGATGATGTGTGGTTCGCGTCCCTCTTGGAGCTTTGAGTTTGTCATCATCACGCTCCGGTATGCTGAAATAAAACACAGAGGCCAGGAAGAGCCGGGCACTGTTCTTAGGCTTACTGAAAATTACTGCTTCATGCAGTTAAAATGACAAAGGCAGAGCAGAATGAATCATAATGAAATAAAAATAAAACTATTAGTAAAAATATAACACAGAAAGTGGACTCGACGGAAACCATGAGGAGCCTCAGATCGAACAGGAAGCTGGAGGAAACAGGACTTCCTGTGAGGGGGCAGATTGTCGGATTTAGGCACCAGAAACAAACCCAGCAGGACCCATTCAAAGCCAAACATTATTCTGAAAGGCTTAAACTTCCTCCCACCTGTACCCCCACTACAGCAGGACCCTGAGTGAGAGCTGATCCTCAAGAATCCAACATCCCGGGATTCTGCTGCAGCGAAAACATCCGATGATGGACACCGGCCGGCCGGCCGGCCCAGCGAGATACCGAGTTATGCCACACTCCACATTCAGAAGATTCCGAACCGACCAGTTAACCTGCAGCTTCCTGCTGGGCTTTAAACGTGCTGAAGGAGGTCTGAAGAGGAGTAGGAGGAAGGCAGCGTGGTGCGAGGAGGCAGTCACGGTTTGTGGTGTATAGTTAGAAGGAGGTGAGGTAGGCAGGAGTTATATCAGGCACCTCGTGTTCCTTAAAGTGTTTTTATTTCCCTCAGAGACAGAAATGTTGGAGGATCTTTAACACGAGCTCTTCTTCTGTGTTAGAAAATATCTCAAAATGGCCCTCAGCTCCAACACGTTTGAATCTGAGGCGTGTGAGAGCATGACGATCGTTTCCCCTCTGAGAGAGTGAGTGAAGACTGAATACATGGACAGCAGGTCCACCTTCTGCAGGCCTGGACCCGAGGCCTCTGTTTGACCCCCAACCCCCCTCCTCTGTTTGACCCCTCGACCTCTGAGCCCCCCCATGGGTTCTGATGTTACTGCTGTAGTACTCCTGAGGAGCCAGCAGAGGGAGCTGTTGCACTGTGTTGGGATTCACTCTTGTTCTCTGCAGCTGTGCTCTTAGTGTTTGTTTCTGATTTAAGTCACATGACTAAAAGCAGTGATGGACACACACACACACACATACAGTCTCATTTTGAATGTAAAACTTTCTTTCCTGTAAATATCTGCACTCAGCAGCTGACAGGCTTCACAAATTTCTCACTGAGCTCGTGGTGAAGTTTGCACACAGCCTGCACCCCCACCCCCACCCCCTGTGCTAAATGAAGACATTAAAGGGAGAGTGTGGGCACTTTAGGAGGATTTGGGGGGAGCTTTGGCCGCTGACAGCAGCGCATGTTGTGGGAAGATAACGGGCGGCGACGGCGCACAAAGGCGGCATCGAGCCGAGCGGCACGGCCGCTGCTCTCCGCAGCCTTGGCGCTGTCGCCCCACGTTAGTCACACTGCAGGAGATGGGGCCCAGCCTCCCAACTTCCGCCCGGTGGTAAAGCTCCTGTCTGTTGCCCCCCTCCACCGCCACCTCATCAGGAGACAGAGATGCAGCGAGGCGACAGGGCGGTGGCGTAAAAACACCCGTCACCGAGGGGGTGAAACAGGCACAACTCGGGCCTGAGCGGGAAAAATGTGCACATTCATCCAAATAATCTTCCATTTCTCCACAGTGTAGGAACAAAAACAGCAGTGCAGGAACAGAAGTTTAATCATTGGAATAAAGAGAAGCAAACATGGAAAAAAAAATCTAATTTCAGAGGAATAATTAGTAATTATCCTGTCACGTTTTATTTTCGTTCAGTTTTAATGTTGACATAAAATCATCTCAGGGATTTTCTGTGTAAAGTTCTTCAGACTCAGACAGTGAAAAGTTTCTAAATCTTCCATGTTTGACCCCTGTGAGCTTCCTGAGGGCCCCTGCTGGGTCCCTGAACCACAGCTTTCACATCACAAACAGGCTTCAACTCTGTTTTCTCTCATCATACAAAATCCGATTCAATTCAATTAAAAAATCCAACTTTGGAATATTTTGATATAAATTAAAGTTTGATCATCGCCTCATCCTCACTGGCTCATGGGCTGTCCAATCAGCTCTGAGGTCTAACGAGCTTCTGATCAATCATCTCCTCGCAGTAATTACAGCAGCGCTCCCATTGGCTGTCCTCACACCTGGCTGTGTGTGTCTGTGTGTTTCCAGCTGTGCCTCCTGTTTTTATGTGAACAGTTGGCAGGTCTCCTCTGTTGTTCTCACATTGTGTTTGGGGGGCACATCTGTGTGTGTGTGTGTGTGTGTGTGTGTGTGTGTGTGTGCCCCCCATTGGGAACAATGAGCTGATCAGAGGCGCCGTCTGTTGAACATTGAAGCCAATCAGAATCAATATCAGACTTTTACAGTTTTTGATTATTGACCAGTTTTCTGCTCTTAAAAAACACGTTTCAGTCTTTTTCAAAATGGAAAACAAACTTTTTTCTATTTATAATTTTATTTTTAAAACTGAATGAATGACTTAAATTAATTAAAGCAGTTTTTTTTACTGATGATCTGATGAACTGATGAACATTTCATAGAGAATCAGACGGCCGGCAGGAAAAAACTACACAAACTTTTCTGAACACTGAAACGCTTCCCTCTGCTCAGTTTTTATTTCTTAATATGTGTTTTGAACAGATTTTCATAAAGAAACAGAAAAAATGAATTAATTAAAATGGATGAAATTGCAAAGGAAACATAAATAAATGGAATACAGGGGAATAAAACATAATTCAAACAGCAATATAAATGTATGTAAGTGTTGGCGCTTTTAAGCCTCCATACACTGTGAGGTGCTTCAGTGGCTAACGAAACAAAACACAAACAGGAGTTTCACTTCCTGGTTAAATAAAGGTTAAAGACGTCTGTTTCTTTTCAACTAATTATACTTAATTGATTTTTGTAATGTGGTTACAGAGCCCAGGTTACAGGTAAATCCACTGCAACCTTCTGAGATGTTCTCAAGTTTTCAGATTTACTAATTTACTTTTCACTGCGTAGATTTTTAGAAATTGTTGTAGGATAAGAAATGCTGTTGGCACTTTAATCCGGGACCCTCAGGAGTGTTTTTAGTTCTACAGCAGAGACCTCGATCGCATCCTTTTCTTTGTGGTTTTATGCAGATTAAAACATTCGGAGGGAAAGGTGTTCCACATCTTTTTATTTTTAATCTTTGGAAAAATCTGGAGGGTTTCAGGAATATCTGGATTAAAAACCAGCATGAGAGCCGGTCGTGCACGTCGTTCACTGATGATGAGTTTACTGATGAGAGCAGCAATATTTAAACCGGGGATTGAGTCATTCAGTGACAGACAGATCGGAGGCTTTGACAAGACGCTTTAGCTTCATTTTACCAGGAAATGGTTATTAATGGTTCATTAATAATGGCTCATTAAGCAGAAGAGCGAGACAACAACAGGCCCGTAAACCGAAATAAAATCCAGCGCTTGAAGGCAGCTCGGCCCTCGTCAGCAGACGAAGGAGCTGAAACATCATCTGCCCCTCCGCCTCTCTCTGAGGGGCTTCGTTCTCCTTAAAGTGTCAGAGGTGGAAGAACTGAACCAAACTCCACAAACAAAAGAAGAAACAGGAGAACGAGCTTTTCACTTCTCATATTAAAATAATTCAGACAGACAGATGTAAAAACTGTTTAATGTCTCTGAAGCAGCTGATATAACACGATGATGCTGCGGGTCAGGAGGATCCTGATGGAACCCCTCTGAATGGAAAACTCAGAGTCACATCATACAATGAGGCACCTCTGTGGGTTCGCTGATCCCCTCTTTGTGGTGGAAACCAGTGCAAATAATATGAAATGCTGCTGAGGGTCAGATGTTGCTCCTTTCCACCACCAGTGGCCTGGAATCACCTTTCTCTGAGAATCTGAAGGGCCCGAACGTCACAGCAGCAGAAGTTTGAGAATCTAGTTTTTCTACATGAGGAAACCCTGAAACCCACTCTGGGTCTGACCAGACGTTAAAGTGTGGCTGCAGAGTTCACTATCAGCTCCTGTTTATTCCACTCCTTACATGCACTCTGTTTCAGTTGCTCTCCTCATGCATTTTATTTGCTTATCGTGCTGTTATCAATCAGGTAACACGCTGCTGTGACTCCTACTTGGTGTTTGGGGGGATTTCAGAGCAGTACGCTGTGTTTTTATTGTGTTAGTGATTAAAAATGAGACCAAAACTACCCGAACTGTGAACCCACCCTCATTAAAACAGCCCCATCCTCACTCTGAGGTCTGATTTTTCTGACTGGTTTTACCGGCTGTGCTGGTTTGCAGACTGGTTTCCTGGCAGAGAGGAGACAGAAGGAGGCGCGGGGGGGTTGTTGTTGTGTTTTTATTTTTTCGGGTGGTGTCGGGGGGCGGGGGGGGGACCCAGCATATGCCCGGCCCTGCTGCCAGCTTGCCTTCATTCCCATCATCTCGCCTGCAGGCTTCCTTCTTCCTCTCAAAGCAGGCAGAAGATTTTTTGGGCGCCCCGTCAGGTTGGGTCCTGGTGAAACCTGGAGTGCGTGGGCAATCTGCTGCCGAGGGAAGAGCGAAGGCATTAACGTGTGTGTGTGTGTGTGTGTGTGTGCCTGGTTTAGATTTGTAAGACAGGAAGAAGAAGAGACAAAGAAGAATCTGAGGAGCTCATCTCTTGTCAGGGTTGACCTCTGACCCCCTGCTGCTTTCCCTTCAGCGCTTCACCAGATATTTTCGTTAGCTTGTATAATGTGGAACTTTCTCTTCGACTCGATCCATAAACCGAGCCGAGAGTTTCAAACCGCACACACACACACACACACACACACGCTCTCTCTGAGGGAGGCCGGAGGTGAGAGGAGGAGATGGGAGGATTTTTTGTTATTCGTACACCGATGAACCGCTGACTCGACTCGTCCTCCGTCCCTCGCAGCGGTTCGTCTCTTTTACCTTGACCCTCCTCTCAGTCAGGACGGAGACGAGGCCGGGTTCGCCGTCTGCACCTTCGCTTCCTCTGAAATGTGCTGCGCTCTGTCTTTCCCACGCCAGGTGAGGCGGAGGATGTTTGAGAGCGTGCTCAGCACTGTGTTCAGATCAGGGATTAAATCATCCAGACTCTCTGAAATCATCTGAGTGGAAAACACTGATGAAGGTGACGATGAAGTAAACATGGAGACGGCTGAAAATGTGAACGCAGCAGCTTTTCAGAGGAGATTAGAAGGCGATCAAAGACGGCTCAGGGTTTCTTCTCGATTAATGTTGTGCTTTATAGTGAAATAAAAGTGAATAACAGCGATAATCTGACAGCCATATATCGGGCTGTGTCAGACTGCCACGCTGCAGAGGGATTTCAGGTAAAGGAAATGATCAAACAGGGAAAGGAGGACGTGGGAGGTGCAGGAAGAAGATGGTACAGATGGAGAGAAAGAACAAAGGAGGGAAATGAAAACAGAGTCATGAAAGGAACTGACCTTCAAAATAAAACAGGATGTTATCTGAAACTAAGAGACTATGAAGAAACGGAACACGGAGAAGGGAAAATTACTCTGGAAGTTCCTGAAAGAGGCCGGCCTGGTGCAGCTGACAGGAATAAACCTTTGGAGCTGAAATGAATCCAGGAATTTTTTTGATGATACTTTGCACTGTTAGACGTTTGGTGTTCTGTCCTCACAAATTCACGTCAAACTGAAATAAGACAAACTGGCAGACGTCACCTTGATGTTCTCAAGAAAATATCTCCAGAAATCCTTGCAGATCCAGGGACTCGTTCATGCATGGAAGGAACTGCTCGGCCTTGTTGGAGGCGTACAGCCTCACCTGCTGCCTGAATATGTGTTTATGGGAATTTCCACCATAAAATGATGCATGAAAATTCAGCAGCATGCAGGAAGTGCAGTAACATTTCTGTGGACAGACTCCTCGGTTAACCCTCAAGTAACCACACTATTTGGAAATGACTCCTATTTTATGCAGGAATCCTCCCTGGATGGCTCTGTATGATTCCCATCCCTCCGTCTGTGACTGAGAGTCTAACGAGTTCTTTAATTAACCCGACTGCTTCATCGCCACGTTAGGCTTTAAATATCTGAGGCAGGAAATCTGTTAGCTGAGCATCACTGCGAACACCAACGTGGAGATTCGAAAATTACAATCAAGCCTCTGATGTTAAAAACAGACGTGCTCAAATCCAACCTACACCCGTCGAGTATGAATTTAGCATCTTCTGCCCTTTTTGCTGCTCAGTTTCTCTTCAGTGAGCGTTTGTATGACTTCTTTTATTAACTGTGGCCTCTTTGTTTCACGTCACTGAAGAGAAGTGTCTCGTTTTTCAGGATTCTGTTCGCTCTGATAAATGATAAATCTCCGTTTCATGCACGTTTTCCTCGAAGACAAAAGCATTTTGCCTTGCTGCGTTGTGGCTGACCGGTCGGAGCCACATCTGAAGTCCCTCTGTGGTTTTGTGCACATGCTGCAGCTGGGTTTCTATCATTACGCTGAAGCAGGGAAGCGTTGTGGTGTTTGTGTTCTTTGTGTGATTTGTGTGTGTGTGTGTGTGTGTGTGTGTGTGTGTGTGGTGTGCGGTGAGCGAGCTGATTGGAGCTGAAACCAGCAGAAACCGTTTGTGTTGGGATGTTGGCAGGCAGCTCGGCGGCTCTGTTTGCGTCTGTGTGTAAACTCAAAATAGTCGGGGTGGTGCTGTTCTAAATAATACTGCGCGATGGCATATGTGTCTAACACGTGCTGCACACACACACACTCACAGACACACACACACACACACATGGGCTCATCAATGAAAGTCGGTCAGAGGGTGGGGGGTTCCGGCCTCTCCCCATGCTCTGCCAGGCCATCTGTTCCTCCTGCCTGCCTCTCACTACACAACTGCCTTCCTGTTTCATCCTCTACTTCTGTGGTAGCCACACACACGCACACACACACACACACACACACACACAGAGCACAGTGTACAGAAGAAGAAGATATTGTGTGTGTGGGGTGAGCTTATAGTCGTAGCGATATTTTGGCGTTCATCACACGTTTTTTTTTTTGTGTGTGTGTGTGTGTGTGTGTGTCGTTTTTTTGTTTTCAGCCTGCAAACAGAACCGCGTCCAGACTGCCAAGGTCAGCGGCCAAAATGCCCAGAAAATACGCAGCGAGCTGATAGAGCGGCTGATGCCGAGGCTGCGGGAACACTTTGCTGATCCTGGCTTCTTCCAGTATTTTTATTATTATTTCTGGAGTGACGTGAACCTCAGCCTGAACCTTCATGGCTGTTAGACACTCAGAGGGTTCCTGTAGACCCTTAAACACCTTCATAAGGTCCTGAAATCATTCATCTAAAAGGAAGGCCTTCACCGGTACTCAGAACTCTTTGAAAAGTCTGCTAAGAGTCAGCAGTAGGATTTATGACCTGTTATTTTCTGACCTTGCATTTTAAAATCTGAAATGATGGTGACTCAGGAGAAGCACTGATCTGAAAGAGCAGTGCCAGTTTGATTAACACTGCCTATATAACCAGGGCTCAAACCCGGAGCAGTGGGAATGAAGGCAGCTGAATCCGGCTCCAGTTCAAGCAGCTCTGAAAAGGCGAACGGATCGATGTGGACTGATGAGAACACGTTTGCTTTAACAAGCTGTGTCTCTGACTCAGTAACCGCTGACTAACCTTTGTTTTAGTTTCATTTTGACTGGCTTTAGAAAGTCTCAACTCTCTTCCTGTCAGACTGTGTGCCTGCTTTACTAATAGGACCCAGGTGATGGCATCATCAGAGGCTTTAAGTAAGAAACATCAGCTCAAAATCCAACACATCTGGGTTGTGGAGAAACACCTCACCTCCTGGTGAAAGCCAACCACCTCCTCTGCCTCCTGCTGACCCGTGTGAACAGCAGTCCTCCTACAGGGCCTCAGTGCTTTGTGGATTGGATGCCAGTTGAAGGTGGAGATCCCCAGCTGCCAAAACTTGTAGGGACATAAACATGTCACCTTTGGTCCTCATTTATTCCTTATTTTGAAAGTTCAGCAGCTGCCAGCTCTGACCTCTCCTGTGCTCAATATCATCCCACAGTAAAACTGTCTCCACCATCCTGGACTGCAGGGGGAAACAGCAGTTCTGCTGCGAATGCCACATCAGGCCCAGATGTGTGACCCAGCCGGGTGAGGCTAATGGTGTGTTATAGCGATGATGCTCCTCATCACCATCTGAAGGAGCAATCTGAAGGTTTCACTCTGTAAGCTGCGACTCATGGCTCGATAGAAATAAATTTGGGCTCTGATGGTGAGCTGATGGTGATGCTGAGCTGATGGTGATGGTGAGCTGATGGTGATGCTGAGCTGATGGTGATGGTGAGCTGATGGTGCTGCTGAGGCTGAGCGTAGCTGTGCTCTGCTCAGCAGCTGGTTTCTGACTGAGCAGGTCCAAAACACAAAGACTGAAACAGAATGAGAAGCGGAAGAAGCTCCGAGAGTGAATCCACTCTTCTTCTCTCTTTCCTAAAATGATCACTCCTCTTTTCTTCTTCACTCCTTCTCTTCCCCTTATCAAACATCTGTTTCTAACCCTCCTCCTCCTCCTCCTCTTCCTCTTTGCTGTCCTTTCACTCCTCACTCTGATATTTTCATCTCTCCATGTTCCTCGTTTTTCTGCCTCGTATACATTTCAGATTTTAGTGGGAAGAACATTTTCTTGATGACATTTTGGACATTGGAAAGAATAAACATGCAAAAATTGATAAACGATGGGCCGTGATGAGCAGAGATAATGAACGATAAACAACTGCTTCAACATTTAAAAAACACAAAAAAGGAAAGAAATGAGAAGCATCCCCTCTCTCCCTCCTTCTCTTCTTCTCTCGCCTCATTTTCTTTCTCTCTCCTGATTTTCTGACCTTATTCTTCCTCCTCATCGCTCCGTGCTTCCTCTCTCCTTCTGTCCTCCTCCTCCCTTGTTTTCCTCCCTCTCTCTCTCTGGTTGTGCGAGCTTGGCAGCGACTTGGTTTCAGGCCTGGTTCTGTTGGCTGATCTCCAGCCTGGCAGCAGCTCAGTGGGAGCAGGTGGAGGAGCCCCCATCCCCCATCACTCTCTCTCACACACACACACACACACTTTGTATTTTTTAGCCCAAACTGCCGTCGACATCAGCCCGTCTCCATGGTGACGTCCATGTTGAGTTTTTGGCTTTCTGCTCACGTCTGATTGGCCGGCCAGTGGTGTCCCCCATCATCACCTGAACTCTCATCAGATCTTCTCGTTCCTGTCTCGTGCCGCTCTGCAGAAACAAACAGAGGTGCTGCTTGACACAAAGATGAATCTTTATTTAAAAGGAGCTCCTTTGACAGCAGAACAGTGAAGGAACAGATCAGCTGATCACACCATATTTCCCATCTCTGAGGGGCACCAATGTAATCCTAATCTAAGGAGCACATTTCAAGAGTTTAAGGATGGACGTGGCCGTGGTTACAGCAGACATTGCATCATCTGTTACCCTGACAACGTCCCAACACATTCACTTTTCTTAGCAAATGAAATTAGAGGATGTTTTGTAAATCTCAGGCCTCATGAACTTCCTGAAAACATTTTCTGAATGTTTTTTATGCTGTAACATTTTACAGCCTGCATCTCAGCAGCATCACCTCCTCAGGGCTTCAGCCAGGCCCTCTGTGGGAGTCAGACCTTTAACCTTCCTGTCATTTCAAAGGTTTTAATGAAACCCTCGTTAGAAGTCGTAGGTAACGCTGGGGTCCCGTCTTCTGATGATGCTGACCCGGGCTACAAGGGGTTCCACACGTTTTCACTGAAAAAGTGCACCAGCGTCGCCCCAAAAAACTTGAAGTCAGTATCTGTGGGAGGGGCTACCACAGGAAAGCACCGCTGATTGGCAGCTACAGCCCACAGATCTGACACGGTTTTGTTTCCACAGAAACGAGCCGGGCTTCTGCACAAACCTGCAGAAAGGTGAGCAGAACCGGTCCCACAGCAGCTCGGGGTCGGGCCGGAATACAAACACAGCACCGCTTCCTTCACCCTCCCAAAAGGATTCAAATAATTAACCCTAACCTATAGTTTAATATTAATATTATTTCTTATTTCTGGTCAGAATCGTTCGGGCTGTAAAAGTGTGGATTTAACGTTGAATTATTTTCAGCATTATTTTTTTGTTTTGATATTTACAAAAGGGAAATGCATTAATGCTCAGAATGATTTCAGAATAGATTTTCAGCTGCAGTTATTGTTGAGCTGAAAGGATTCATCACAGTGTTTTCTCGTGTCGCTTTCAGCTTTAATTTAGACCTTTGGTATCACAGCAAGGAGTTTCTTTCTCTCAGCACACACGCACACACACACACACCCAGGCTGTTGTAGTGTCTGTGTGTGTCCTCTAGATGGCGCCTCAGGCTGCGTTTCTGACTGCGGTCCTCACATGGGAAACATCTGCTTCTCTTCTGTCTATGGTGCAGAGTAATATGAGGACTCTGGCACTCAGCACATGCTCACCTGCAGTTTAAACACCTGTGAATCAGTTCATCATGCTCAGCGACTCCGAGCTCGTCTGACGGGTGATTACGCCTGCAAACGTGTGTGAGTGGGGGCTCTTCCTGGATTCAGACTGTTTTAGTTTGAGCTGATCTTTGGAAGGCTTGAAAAAAACCCTTCGGTGTATTCTCTTTCAAATAATCATCAAAATATAGAAAACAATTCAACCTGAAAAAGGTAGAAAAAACCGTCTTCCATGAGACGTGTTCATTTGCGTTAGGCTAGTCATGGTGGTGCCGGTAGAATTAAGACCTTTGACTTCCCTGAGTCCCTCAGTCACCTGTTTCTCCCTCCAGGTGAGGACACAGTTGATTTCTGCAGGTGTTTTGGCTCTTTAGGAATGCTGTCAGGTATCCATTATCCTGCAGATTCACCCCTTCACTCTGTTTTCCAGGTGTTTGTCCTCAGAGTCGGAACGGGAAAGGTGTAAAGCCTCTTTTTTCTTGGAATAATCTGCAGAAGGAGCAGAAAAATGTGAAGGACTGAGAAAATAGAAGCCTTTGTGTCTCAGTCTTCACACTTCAAGTGTGTTCACTCTTTGTGGTGTGAAGATGAGCTCTGTGTTGTCTGTGAGATTTAAAGAGGATGAATAAAGGATGTAATAATTAAAATACCTGCAGCTCATCACCTCAGCTGGTTTTATTGTGACTGATTTCTGCAGCTCATCACATTTCTGCTGTTATTGAATCGGGTTATTGATGACGCCTGTCTGTCTGCCTTTTCTTCTCCATTGGCGAAATTAAACCTCTGGTCGGACTGTGGAGCAAATCGCCTGTGTTTCTAAACCTTAATTCAGCTGCATCATGGGAAATGTAGGACCCAGAGATTTGCTGGAGTTGGACACATAGCTAGTCAGGATGTGTTTGCAGTTTTTGCCTCAATCAATCCAGCTTACTTAAAAAATAAAGCCGGTGTTTAAAGGGTTAACGATCTGCTCCAGACATGTTTACAACTTCAGAAACTTTCATTATCTGCTAAAAATGCTTTTAAATGACATCTGCGTGTCCTCGTCCATCAAATCTGGACATGTTTTTGAATCCAAAGATGGAGCAGGTGGATGGAGCAGGTGGAGAAACTGAAATCTGTCTTCATGGCTCAAAGTTCAGGGAGAGGGAATTCTGAACCCAGAGAGCAGGAACCATTTGAAGAACTCGGGCTTTAAATCATTTTTCAGAGTAACAAATGAAAGTGAAACTTCTGAGCATCTGTGATTGGTCCATCGGATGATCCACCTGACATGTTTGCCCACCTGCAGCTGCAGACAGGTTGTTCTGCAGGTAGTTTGTGGTCTTTAATAAAAAGGCGTTGGGCCTGATGGATGAGAGCGTCTTGCCCAGCGGTGCAGGGAGAAGCTGTGATGGTGACAAAAACACTGAGATTTACACCAGCTCTCAGAGTGAGGAGGACTCTCAGGGAGGGAGCCTGAAGGTTCCTTACAGCTGCTGAAGCTGAAGCTGAGATCATCGTTCACCTGCGGCGCGAATGCAGCCTTCATGCGTGAGCTGAAAACAATGAAACAGGAGCGGGATGACCCTGCTGTGAATCCCACATTAAGATTATTGATCATATCAAAAAGCTCGTTTAATTGCTCTAATCTAATTACCTTCTCTGTGTGTCGACCTTCATTCAGAGCCACTGTTTGGCCACCAGATAACGAGCAGCCTCAGATGTGTTTGAGCCAAAGTAAATGTGCAGATTGTCTTGTTAAATCACGCTGCCTCTCCTTCTATTAACATAAAAGCTTCTGTTCATTAACCTCAGACGACTCGCAGCTCAGGTCCAGCCTGCAGGAACACGCAGCTACTTCACGAGACAGACGGCACATTTCAGGAGACGGCACCGCTTCTTCCACTTCCTCTGAGAGCGTTTATCACATGGAGTCAGATTTAAAGGCTCTCTGCTGTGAGAACAGCTTAAAAAAAACTGAAACTGAAGGAAGTGGCGCTACAGCAGCACTTCCCAGACTCTCCAGCCTTTGAAATGAAAGCATTTCCTCTCCCTGAACTTTGAGTCTGACTCATGAAGACTGGTTTCAGCATCCTGAGCCAGAGACACACCAGTGCTGCTCAGTTACCAACACAGCGTGAAGTACGAGACATCTTTGGATTAAAAAAACGTTTCCATATTTATGAGACAGGGCTGAGAACCCACCCTGCCTCTTAGCCGTACCTGTGGGTCAGACTCCAGGAACAGCTGTAAGAGTAGTCTTCACACCCCCAGAAAACAAACCCCACAGCGCCAGTTTGCACTGCAGGCCCAACATTAAACACCTGGATGTCTGATGATGTTTCCAGCTCCTGGCCAGTCCTTCATGATGCTTCAGGTGCATACACACCTGAACAGGTCAGATTTAAAGTCCACTGAGAATGATCGAGTTCCTTTCAGAGTCTTTGGAGACCTGCCCATCTCATTTTGCTTTGCTGTGATCAGTTAGTGCAGAAAGTGAGGCTGTTTGATGGACCTGCTGTTAGAGAGGTTTAATATCAGCTGTTTGCTCTGAGGAGGAATCAGAAGAGTTATCACCTGAAGCAGAACATCTGATTTTCAGTCTGTGGAGCACCGCTCCATGCCTCTGAGGCCGCTGCCGGCCGGAGGGGAGGGAGTGCTCCTCCACAAAGAGGCACCAACTGAACTGACGGAGCTGTAAAGCATCTCTAAACCGCTGGACTGACTCTCCAGTTCTTTTCTGGATTTGTGGCCTAATCATTGATTTATTATTGATTAATAATAGCTACATGAGCCATGTGACACCTCTGGTGTCTCACCTACGGCTGACACGTTTGTAATGGTGGTGCAGGATGTAATCTGTAATCTGAGTAATCTCAATCTTCAATGTGCTGTAGTTGCTGATGATCAGATCAGATTTATTGATTATTGACCAATTACAGCAGTGACGTTTTGCGTGAGACAGACTTTTTTCTTCACCTGAAATTTGAGTCCAATCAGAGGTGCCTGTGACATTTACATTGCACCAGTCAGAGTTGTGATGTGGCGTCCTCTGATTGGTTGGGTAGAAAATGACAATGTGTGTGTGTGTGTGTGTGTGTGTGTGTGTACTCCTATCTCGGTTTCTGTTGCTGGTGATGATGATGTTTATAAAATGTGACCTGGGCTGTTGGTTCTTATGACCTGTAGTAACCCCTGCAAACTTCTTATGTTTTTCTGACCTATTGGAGAACATTGAGCTCCATCTCTGTGTCCTGTTTTTATTTAACAACAGTGGATGGATGGATGGATGGAATGAACATCCTGTTGTGGCTCTGCATCCTTATGTTCCTTCAGGTTGGCCACCTAAGGTGCTGTGTGGGGACAGGTGGAAGCGGATGCTCATTGAATTGCTGTGTGTGGGTTTATGGTGAGTCTGTGTGTCTCCGTGGTGATTCAGCTTTGGTTTGATGGTCCTGTCGGGACCCTGCCGAGCGTCTGCGGCTTTATGGAGGCTTTATTGAATTTTGTAGATGCTCCTGTAGGATCTCCACAGACTAATATTCCTCTTCCATCCCCGTAAAGCCGTTTACAGACTCTCCAATTCTCACCTGTGATTCTAGGCTTCTGTAGAGTTTTTCATCAGACCCGTGAGCTTCCTGCAGGTTGAATCAGCATTGTGCGCTGTGAGGTTTTAGCATCATGTTCACACTCCCTGAAATATTTTATCACTCATAATGTCCTCAGTAGTTCCTCAGATCACCACATCCATCCTCAGATGCTCCTTACAGTAAATTCTGTTAGCAGCTTCTGCGTTTCCACCAGTTTACCAGTTCATCCTCCTCCTCATTGCTCAGGTGGAACATGCACAGCCTGCCAGGTCATTTAAAGAGCAACCAATAGATTGCACTGGTGTCAGTGATCTTGCAGCTGATTCCAGGCAGACGGAGCTGCAAACTCAGATGCGCAGATGCGTTTCAGCCACTGGCATTGATTAATGCTGAGAGCGGTAAACGGAGATTCATCCCATTCATTGTTCCACATTTTTTCTGCAGGAAACGGTGACTGGAGTAAAACATATAAAAACCAGCTCAAACCAAAATTAGAAAAATTAGAATATTTTCAAATAAATGAAGACAAATGTCTCCGGCCTGCTGTTTATCTTCAGTGCCTGAACAGCATGGGTCAGAGGTCGCATAAGTGACAGCTGACTGGCAAAATATCTCAATCTGATCTCACACTTGCATTATATAAGAGTGTGTTATGTAAAGTAGAACTGAGCAGATTTCTGCTCCTCCTCAAAATAACATCATCATTATTATTATTATTATTATTATTATTATTATTATTATTATTATGCTGTTTTCCTCCTGGCATCTCCTCGTCGATTCACTCTCAAGGAGGAAAAACACTTTTACCAGTTTTTTTTTTGTGACCCAAACAAGTCAAAATAATATTTAGTTTGTTTGTTTGTCCCTGCTGCACACTGCGTGGCAGGAACCCGGAGACGCAGAAATCAGGGAGCGGGACTGCGCAGCTGCAGGCGCAGAGTTCCGATCCAAAGTCCTGCAGGAGCCTCCTCCCTCCTTAAACTCCAGCACCCCCCTCCTCCCACCCCCCAAAAAGAAATGCCGTTTCCGCTCCGCACGCGACCCCTTAAGTTTCTACCGAAGAGCTAAAGCGTCCCAGTAATCGATAGTGATCAATAAAGCCACGGTCCGATCAGGTTCACGCGAGGCGGGATCCTGCAGCTCAGAGGTGCTCTGCTGCGCGCGCGCACGCGCACACGCAGCGGTTTGTAGTTGTGAAAGTGCGCGCGGAGGATCGATGCTCCTCTTTCCGATCGATAAGCAGAGAGTGATCAGTTTGCAGGGTCAGAGCGCACAGCACGCGGCCACACACACACCGCAGTCCGGCGGCGGAGCGAGCGGAGGTCCCGGAGCCGGAGCTCTCACAGGCTGGGCAGAGGAGCGCAGAGGAGGCGCGCTCTCTCCCCTCACTCCGCGTTCCCGTCTGCTCCTGCTGGAGATAAATTAACGGAAAGCAGCTGTCGGTGGTTTCAGAGGCGAGGCGGCCGTCTGGCAGCGGAGGGTTCTGCGTCTCTTCCTTCCTGCTCGCAGCTCTTTTCCCGGGACTGTGCTGCCGCACCCTCCGTCCCGAGCACCGAGGAGCTTCACCGCCGCACGCCGGCCACAGCGCACCGCAGGGCGGACAGATATGCTGCCGAGGTCCGCCTCCTGCCGCGGCTCTGCGGAGGTCTGAGATGCAGTTTGGGGACGTTTTGGAGCTCCGCGCTGGCCACTTCTAACGGGACTTTTCTCTTGTTGCTGGAGATGTTTTTCGTGTCTGGACTCAAAGTTGTGCGTTCCCCGGCGGAGGGCCTCTAACAGGTCCGGACAGTCCATGTAACCCGAGGCGGGGTCAAAGTTCAGCCCTGGTTGGAAATGTGAAAGCGAAGGGGGCAAAGGAGGGCGCGATCTCCCCTCTCACTCTGTCTCCTTCTTTTCTCTTCTTTCCTTTTTCTCACACACGCACGCGCACACACACTCGGGCTGGAGTTACAGTAACACCCCCCACGCGCACCCCCTCACATAAACACACACACCTTCCTCATCTAAGATTAGACCGGACAGATATGTATTCTCCGCTATGTCTAACACAGGTGAGTGTGCTTCAACTTTTCCACTTATAACGTGTTTGTTTGCAGCCCGTCCGCGCCGCGCGGGCGCGCGGCTCCGGATGGATTCCCGAGGCTTCTCCGCGCAGCCCGCAGCTCCTCTTCCTCACTCCGGGGCTGCCGTTCCTCTCTCCGCTGCAGCACATGGCGGACGGCGCCTCCAAACTTCCTCTGTGTAGATAAGAAATCAAGTATCTCTTCGCACACTGGCGGAACTTTCCCCGCGCTGTCTCTGCGTGCGAGCCACTGCTTGTGCCCGCTTCCCTGCGCTCTGTTCCGGCCACAGCCCCGCTCAGCCTGCCGCTGCCCGGCCAGCCTGAGTGGAGGCTGTGGCGCGGCGCAGCGCTCAGCCGCTCTGACTTCGGTTTGTCGAGGTTTCTCCTCTCGTGTTTGTGGTCCGCCGGTGGGTCAGACTCGGGCTCAGCCAGAATTTGGACTCTGTGTTTTTTCCTTCAAACTTTCTAACTGTGGCGGGCTTCAGCGCAGAGAGAGAGGTGTGGGTGCAGCAGAAGCTCTGAATTTCTCTAATTTCTGTTCAGTTTGGTTTGGGGGCTATGTGTGGCAGAAAGCTGCGGGTTTGTGCGGGATGAGCGCACAGGGTGCGGGTGAAGGGCCCGTCAGCTGCGGGCTTTCTCTTCTGTTTTTTGCTGCTCCTGTTGTGTAAAATCAGGGAGAATTTTTCCTTGCTGCTGTTGTTGGGCCTCACAGAGGAACCTTAGGCCTGAGCTGACCTCAGGTGACGCCTCCAAACTAAAGCACTCTGTGATCCTTAATCCCAAATTCAACCTGAAGGTTCGTTAGACATTAAACTTAAATCAGATCCAGTTTTCCTTTTTTAATCTGTTTTTCCTGCAGGGCTGCATTCAGGGTCAGAGGTTAAAGTGGAGTTTAAGAGCTTTTTCCCCTTGTGTTGGAATTATGCTCCTAATCTCCAGAAATTAAACACAGACTGACAAAAAGAATTAAAATGTAAACCTTCCACCAGAACAAATTGCACAGATTTAACTGAATAAATATTTTTATTTCAGCATCTCACACAAATATTTTAATCCCTTCATTTATATGAAATATTTTTTTTATTTAACCAGTGGAGATGTGAAATATAATATTTCAGTTTTTAATGTCAGGCATAAATGTATAGATTATATTTCAGAGGCTGTATAATTTGTTTAAATAATTTCTCAGTAAGTGGATTTATTGATTGTGGCTGTAAATTAATATCTGGTGTGATAATTCAGGAACCGTGTGCTGATGTTTGCTGACCTCACTGCTTCTTTTTTCTGGTTTAAACGGAATATTCTGTGCAGGTTTTATTTCTGGTTTTGTGGTCGAAGCTTCGCTGTATTTGTGGGAGAATCTGCAGGAACGTACGAGCAGCAGCTTTACGCTGTAATCTGATTATCAGGCAGTAAAACCAATAATGAGCAGACACTGACTGACTGTCGGTTTTTAAAAATCCTGCTCAGAGGCTCAGAGAGAAAAATGTTTGACCGTATAAGTGTGACTTAAATATTCATTTTTTTTGTTTGTTTTTATTTGAGTGGAAATATTTCAGTGCTTAAGAAAAGTGTGTGTGTGTGCGTGTGTGTGTGTGTGTGTTTTCCTACAGCCTAAGAATATGACACCGGTAAATCCCAAATTTATATGTGAAAATTAATTTCAATATTAAACTTTTGGCTGTGTTTGGTTTTCAGATTCTTAAATTTGTTCTTGGAGATTTTTCTTTGTGTTTTTTTTTTTGTTTTGTTTTTTTTAGTTAAAAATTTTGTTTCGAGGTGACATAAGCAGTGACTTTTTTGCCCGCCAGCCACAAGGGGGCGCTTTTAATAAAATCCTCTGCTAATTTACTGCATAATTAAATTTTAATATTTCACAGTGCATGCAGCGATTGTTCTGCTGAACTTAACGTTAATCGGGCTGCTCGTTTTTGACATGGTTATGAAATCGGGCCGTGCGGTGTTGTTGGAGCTCTTTAACTTTTCTTTGCTTCTTTCTTTTTTGTGTTTTTGTTGATTTTTGAGAGAAAGTGTTTGACAGTCTGCAGATCTGTGCATATGTCCAGTCCCGATTTAAAGAAATAAAAATGAAAGAAAGAGCTCTTTTTAAAATGGAAGATATTCTGTGAATCATGCAGCAGATTCTTTTATCATTTTTTAATATGTAAAAATCAAACTGTCAACAATTTTCTAATGTGTGGAGCTGAGCTCGGCTCAGTGAACCAGGACTTCCCAAACCTGCATCTTGAGGTGCCTGACACAGTCAGATTCCCAAAAACTGGAATGTTTTTTCCCTTGCAGCATTAATCCCTCCATCGTGTGTGGACAGTTTAATGGGAACATGCTGTTTTTGCTGTGTTTGAGTTGGTGGTAAGGGGGATCAAACCCCCTGATTGGTGCAGACTCTCGCTGCACGTCCCCGGCCGCTCACAGCGGCGGCTCGGCCGCCCTCAAATGACACGCCGGTAATTCCCTCAGTGTGCCGGTGTGGGTGTCAGAGAGAGGAGGAGGGAGGATTAGCGTTATTGCTCCTCTAAATGACTGTTATTCAGGGGGTTGTTGTTACAGGCCCGTTATTTGGAGACCATTACATCTGTCACCAAGGTGCAGAGGGGGAACGTGTAAGCCTCAGCGCTGCTCTCAGACTCCCCTCGCAGGTTTAGAAACGCCAATTTCCACACAGGGAAAAAAAGGCTGAAAGAGGGAATGACCCCCAAAAGAGATGAAGAAAGAAACCCGGGGAGCCGCTTCAGCCGGGCGGCCTTTTATTCAGCACAGAGCTGCAGCGCGGCGAGCCGGTTTCAACAGAAATCAGCTGAAATCCAAAAAGTCAAATTACAGAGAAAAAATATTCAGGAGGCAGCTGAGAGGAGAGGAGGGGGGACGGCGGGAAACGAGACCAACAAAGAAATTTAATGATTCACAGAAGCTGAAAATTTTCCTGCAGATCAATATGTAGTTTGATTTTTAATGAGTCGGATTTGTTCTCTCGTACGACTCTCTGTAGGGTAACTGACACGCTCAGTAATGAAGCAGAGAGGCTACATGTCTGTTTATCTTTCAACAATATTTTTACTTATTCAAGTAAAAATAAACAAACCAATCAAATGCATCCAAACATGGTCAGAATTTCACCGAAGCTGTCGGCGCGTCCTGGCGCTCGGCTTCAGTTTGCCTGTGATTTTCCTGACAGAAAAACAGAAGAACGGGATTCATGTGAGAGCTGAACGTCTGAATTTTCTTTGTTTTGTGGCTTAAAATATTTGCAGCAGAAAGACTCCACTAAACCTTTAACAAACCCTAAAAACACACAGGCAGGAGTTCAGATTTCAGAGAACTCAGCTTCTGTGAGAAGTGCTGCAGGATTATTCAGTCTGAGGACAGCAAACATTCCTGAGAACAGGAGGGATTATGTCGGCCTGTTTTCAGGCTGAATTTGAGCGCGAGTGACTTGTTAAGTGGGATTTTGTTTGCGGCGGGCGGACAGAGTGTGAAGAGTTGGTGGAGGAAGCGGCGGTGGAGCCGGTGTGAGCGGCTCAGGAAGCTGAAACGTTGCACTGGGCTGTGAGGAATGTTGGTATGTGGCTCCAACGAACATCCAGAGCCAGCGAGCTGCAGATCCACTGTGGAATGTGTGTGTGTGTGTGTGTGTGTGTGTGTGTGTGAGCACATCGTCCGTCCAGCAGCCGCTCGGCGTCCTAATAAGCGCCCGAGGATGCACGCAAACAGAAACACATCTGAGTGAGGAAACAAAAGGCCGTCCTGCGGTGAGAGCTGGGCTCAGAAAGCGGCTGCAGGTTGGCTGCTGAGCTGCTGGAGGCGCTTTTGGAGACAAACCCGTTCGCCTGGATCGTCTCCAAGAAGAAACAATGTGCTGTATTCAGAGCCTCTGACAAGGGAGGGCGAGCAGTGTTATATGAAAAAAAGGCATGCAGCTGGCGCTCTAATGCACAGCCTGTAGATATAGTTTCCTCTTTGGAGGCAGCGCTCCGAGCTCCAGGTTTAACACAGCTCTGACACCCAGCTGGAAAACCAAAAAACTTCCCGGTTCGGTTTTCATGTTTAACCCCGAACCTGCAGCTGAACCCCAAATCTGCTTTTAACAAATCACAGCTCCTCAGCGAGTTTGAGTTTAAATGTTCAGTGCTGACGGATACCGAGCGCGAACATCACGTTCACCGTTTGCCACAAACACGCCACACACCGGCGTCGATCCGCCGCTGAAAGTATGCCTCAAAAAATCCAGCATTTCCTCCTGCTTATTAGGAAAAATCTATTCATGTGTTTGTGTTTGCGTTGGGAACCAGTGAGCTGTGAGCTGCAGACAGGAAGTTGGAGTGTGTTGGATATCTGATGGTTTCATGTAGAGTAAAAACAGCTAATTTCCTCCTCGTTGAGGAAGCTTGTTTGGAGTTGAGACCTTTTTTCTTAAATTTAAACTTGTTTTTTTTACACATTTGATCTGTTGAAGAACAGGCAGGAGAAGGTGGAGCTCAGCGGGAGCCTGAAAAGTCCTAAAACTGTCCTCAGTTCATGAGTGGAAGAGGGTGGATGGATAGATTTCAGTCGCACTGTTTTCACTCTAACTGTACAATTTTTTTCCTTTTAAGGACTCTGCTCTGAGTGAGTGGAAATATTGGCAACTTTCAGCTTGAGTCCAAAGCAAAGCAACATTAAAAATAAATTCATAATCATAAAAATTCCCTCCACTCTGTTCACTCGGGATCCAGGAGCGGGTCAGCGCAATCAAGTGTTAGACTCGGGTCAGATTCCAGGTTCACAATCAGACTGTCGTCCTGGTGCAGAAACATGGCCGCTGCCCTTTTCTGTCCCCAGAGAACCAATCAACAGCAGAGGTGGAGGTCCACGTGGAGCACATGCATCTGCTGTTTATTGTAGTGAAGCTGAAGGACGTGTCCTTAGTGTTCTTCTTGCGTTGCTGTGTCCGTAGCGTGAGTTCGCGCTCTGGACTGAGACCTGTGTGCACGTGCAGTTTAACCTACAGGAAAAAAGCTTCTCAGAGCTTTGTTTGAGGCAAAGTCATCAACATTTTGAGGTGTTTTTATCAGCTGTGACTGGTGATTGTGCACATGCGGGTTTTATGTCTCACTGACAGCGAAGTCGCAGCTCTCCGCCTTTGCGTTCAGACAGGAGCTTCAACACACTCGCTCGAGCTGCTCTGGCTGAACCGAGAGTCTGAACAGAGCCAGGAAGCAGTTTAAAAAGCGGCAGACGCTGCAGGTGGAGACTTGGACGACATACTTCAGGAGAATAATGAACATAGTTACGGCTTTCCAAATATTTGAAGGAACTTGATCATTTCTTCTCTCAGTCGCTATAAACCAGCGTCTGGTCTGCAGAGTGTCTGTAACACACTGAAAGAAGCAGAAATATTTGAAGTTCACGGCAGCTTTTTGGAGTTTATGCAGAGCAGCGTCACACAGCTGTGAGTCGGCGTCCACATGCCGCTCGGTCAGAGGCGTTCACACGTATCGAGATGTGTGTGAGCTGCTTTGATCTATGAATAGGCCAGTTTTTTTTTTTCAGTCCGAGGAGGAGAGAGGAGGAGGAGCTCGGTGACCCTCTGAGGGGTTTTATCCGAATCATAAATGTTCCATGAAGACGTTTTCTGTCCGTCTGCTTTACTCTGGAAGATATTTTTTCCTCCTCTTCATTGTTTCTCTGTGTTTTTCTTTGTGTCCGTCTGTGTTTAGATGGAAACAAACTGAAATGACAGGTTTTGCTCTGCCACAGACGGCCGTCCAAACCCCGAAAACTGCAGAAAGGGAAGAAGCAGCAAAACAAAAACATTCACGGCCTCATACCAGTAATTTTCCAGACGCTCGTTACAAATTTCATCGACTTTGATTTCAAACCGTTTCACGTGTTTACCTCCATTTATTTCACGCACACCTAAATCTGCTCCTCCTGTCACTGAGAGGAAGAGGCTCACGCAGAGATGCATGTTTATGCTCTATAAATGACTAATCTATAAATAAATAATAATAAATATCACACGATATTATTAGCAAGCTAACGTGTTTCACACTGTGGCGTTTGCTGTTAAATCTCAGCTTGTTGCCTGATCAAAATGGCAGAAGCTGTAAAGCGGCGCGTGGTGCTGTGACATTTCAAATTCAACACAAAAAGCATTTTACTGCCTTTTCCAAAACGCCCACAGACACTGTTCTGAGGTCAGTCAGTCTTTGTAAAGATGCCACCGTACGTCTAAATGTCCCTGAAAAGTCTTTGCTCCAAAAACTTCAATTCAGCCTAACATCAGCCACAACTTCCTGTTTCCTCTCTGAGCAGCTTCCTGTTGACACCTGATTGGTTCGCAGCTATCGAGCCTGGAATCCGTTTGGTTAAAAACTGAAAGCTCGGTGGACGTCTCCATCACACCGAGCTGCTTCTTGATTTTTAACAATCGTTTTGTGACCAAATGTCAAACGGCCACACGTCATGTACTCAGATTACTTTTATCTGACGCTCATTTTTTAAACCTCATTTCTGTCTCAGTGCGAGCCGCATGCTGAGTTCATTCCTACGAGCCTCTGACAGACTGAACATATCCCTCGGGCTCGAGCGGCGCTGTGCTGCAGCGGTTAGTAAGAAGGCTCTGGGTTTGAGTCTGCTGCTCGTTGGAGAAGGAAGAAACGTCCTTTTTCTAGATGTCTGTGCACATTTTAACCAAATCAGATCATTCTTTTAGACGTCTGGAAAAGTCGTCCTTTCAGCTCGGTTTTTGCCAGGACGGTTCATCGTACATGTGGTGGATTTAACTTCCACCAGCAAACCACTCGGGATTAGACTGGATTTTCAAAGAAGCATGGTGTCAGAATTAGAAGGTGTTTTGTTTCAAATGAAGTTTTCACTTAGTGAAAATTCCATATGACGGGTAGATGTGAGCCAATCATAATCCAGGTCACTGGTTTTACTTGAGTTTGTGCTGCAGCTTTGACTTTGAGGAGGTTTAGAAAACAGAATCTTTCTGACAGGGAGCGTCATTAGGTGGAGCCAAGCTTTGATATTTTGAAATTCGAAACCATCCCGCGGTTTAAATAATGAAGAAACTCAGAAGAAGTGAATTGATCAGACAAAGCCGAACTGTCTAAAAATAATCTTTCATAAAAATCAGCAGCTCGGGTGCTGCTGCTGCTCACGTAAAGCCACATTCGGCCTTTTCTAAAGGTGATAACGACCCGGCCACAGGGTCACCTCCATGGGCACGCGTGTGGTGGGTTTAGGGCCACGTCTGGTCCTCACAGCCCTGAGCTGCTGATGCCAAAATGAGACTTTCTCGTTTTTATTGTCTCAGCAAACTGGGAGAACATTTCAGCCACATATTCTGCGCTCAGCTTTATGCGCAGTGCAGCTTTAATCCCTGAAAACTGTGGCTGCTGTGTTTGTTTCTCCTCCTCCTGCCTCGTGTGTGAGCTGTGGTTTGCCGCCGTTTGGCCCGGCCTGGAGAAACCTGGTGTTGCGGTGGTTAGAGGGGAGGAAGGAGGGAGGAGCAGAGCAGGTGTAACCAACCCCAAATTGGGTCTAATCCACAACATGCCATCTAACCATATTCCCACCCTATTAACTGCAGCGCTCGCAGCAGCCAAAAGCCACGTAATGCACCTTTAATGCAGCTGTAATCCTCCTCACGGTGCACCGGGAGCGCGGCGCTGCTTCCCGCCGCTCGGCCGGCCGTGTGTTTGCTGAGTTTTTGGTTGGTTAATGTGTTTTGGTTTTTCGTGCCACAGAGCGAGACGAGGAATTCAAGGCTGCAGTCTGAACTCTGCTGCAGACACCGAGTCGTGGACCGTCTCTGTCCTTCAGATATCTCCTGCTTATTGTTCTTATTTTCCTTCCAGTTTGACCTTACTGTATTTCTTATTTCCTTCTGTATTCCTGTGCTTTCTCACACCCCAGTTTCCATCTTTGTTTAATTATCTTCCCTTATTACAAATATCCCTCCTCCCTGTTCTTCGCTTTCCTTCACTACTTTCAACGTCCTTATTTCCTTTTTTTCCTTCTTTATTTCCTACTTTTTTCCGTTTGTATTTCCATCCTATTTTCATCTAAAATTAGCAAATTAAAAGTATTTGGGGGAATTATTTTTTTCTAGTGCAGATACTTTATATTCCAAATATGCGCATCCTCTTCTGGCAAGTTGTATTTTTCAAAGAAATAATTAAAGCGTTACTATTTCAAGTTTTTAAAATTCACCCCCCCCCCAACACACACACAGACACACACTACATTACAACCTGCATTAACGGTTTTGACTGCAGGTTGTGGCAGTTTACATAAATCTGTAGGGCTAATTTTTATTTTTTTTTAAATGATCTAAATTGATGCACGAGACACTTAGAGTATCTTTGTTAAAGTGAAAGACTGAGCCGCAGCAGATAACAGTCCTGCTTTCTGTGGCGCTTTGGAATGAAATAGTTTTTCCAAATTCAAACCAGCTGCAGGGAAACCTTCCTAAACCTCTTTGGTCGATATGAATACGTTCATGTGAAGAGCTCTTCAGTAGTATTTGGAGTATTCTAGTATTTGTGATGAGGTGAAGGAGAAAGGAGTCATAAAAAACACAAAGGCGGCAGGGGAGGAGGTCAGGGTGGATGGATGCGTCGATTTTAAAACAAAAGAAAGTGCATTTCCTGTTTCGAACCAGCAGACACCTGCATGTTTTTTTAGTATTCCTAACATTACTATAAAGTACTTCAAACTGTCAGATCCTGCGTTTTGATAATCATCCAAACACGACACAAAATGCTTCAATTAATCTGTCATGTGGTCGTTAACTTCATCTGTACATGCATCATGTTTCTTATAATGTATGGAGGAAGTGCTTCATTGGGATATTTATAATGATGGTCACATGATCAGTCAGCGCTCAGACCTCATAATGATCATGATAACCTTCTAACCTTCCATTTAGGATTTTAACTGGTCAGGTGCTCACCACTCACCGTCTCACCGTGTTTCCTGTCTCTGTCCCTCAGGATGAATTCCATCCTTTCATTGAAGCCCTGCTGCCCCACGTCCGGGCCTTCGCCTACACATGGTTCAACCTGCAGGCCCGCAAGAGGAAGTACTTCAAGAAGCACGAGAAGCGCATGTCCAAGGAGGAGGAGCGCGCCGTGAAGGACGAGCTGCTCAGCGAGAAGCCCGAGGTCAAACAGAAGTGGGCGTCACGTCTCCTGGCCAAACTGCGCAAGGACATCCGACCCGAGTTCAGGGAGGATTTCGTGCTGACGGTGACGGGGAAGAAGGCGCCGTGCTGCGTGCTGTCCAACCCTGACCAGAAGGGCAAGATGAGGAGGATCGACTGCCTGCGCCAGGCGGACAAAGTGTGGAGGCTGGACCTGGTCATGGTGATTTTATTCAAAGGGATTCCCCTCGAAAGTACTGACGGGGAGAGGCTGGTAAAGTCTCCTCAGTGTTCGAACCCCAGCCTGTGCGTGCAGCCGCATCACATTGGAGTTTCAGTCAAGGAGCTGGATCTCTACCTGGCCTACTTCGTGCACACAGGTAAGCCCCACCTCTCTGCTGCTGGTGTGTCTGTGGGATGAGAAGTTTGAGCTGCATGAATGTGAATGTGTGATGATGCTCTTCAGCTGCAAGACAATGACCAACAGACTGTCCTGCTGGCTTTTCTTTGGGCAGATCATTGAAGGAATTTAGCTTCCAGCTTCGTGTCCGTTTTCTTCCTGCAGGTCCTTTCAGGTTTACTAAAAACCAAGACTTGATCCTGGTTTCCTCTGAGAACATGTTTGGCATTTTTGCGGTAGTGTCATTCATGGCCGTGCGTTCAAGGGTTCGAGAGTTACAGTTGGTGGGGCCACTGGTTCCCTCAAAGTTTGTAGGTCTGCGGCCTCCACTTTGAGTTTAGCTGCAGTGATTTTTCCTTTAGTGGGCATTCAAACAAAGACTGAGACGCCAGTGTGGAAGTGAGACCAGTTTACACAAAGTAATTGTTTCTGAGATCAAATTTATACGAATTCATTCTGGAAAATTTTGATATTAAAATAGAAGGGAGATGAGTACATGTTATACAAGTCCTTGAGTCCCTTCATATGGACAAAACTGATGGAGCCAAACAGGATGGTGGGTTTCCTGTAACGTTAATGTTGTGTTAGTTGTTGTTTCGACTTGAGGTGGCATATGTACGTATTCTCCCAGTTGGAAATTCATGTTTCCGATTATTCCAACACCACGTGAGCACACACTAAGTCAGGGTTTCTAAGTGGCTTGCAGATGTGCAGCATCAGGCGTGGCCAGCGTTCTGGTGATGGTGTAAATCTCTTGGTTTGTCTCCTGTGTGGCACTGTGGTTCTTAGATATTGTCACTCTAGTTAGAGTCTAGAAAAGATCTTAGTTTAGGATTAAAACAGGCCCTTTCACAGTGTTAACCACACGTGGGGAGGTCCATTTTCCATTTCGCTTGGTGACACAACCAACAACTATGAGCACCTCAGAGGTTTCTAGCCTCTAAAGCAGACACATTATAGTTTGTGCTTTGGGCGCAGTTTGCAGGATGGCAACTGCTCTGTTTGCATTCCTGAGAGGTTTAAATATGAGATTCTTTTGTTGTGAGCTGATAGAATTTCCTCTGTTTGTCTGGGGATGAAAATCCGCCTTCCTCTCAGTTTTAAAGCAGACAGATGCGTTATCTGCCACAGACAGTCGTCTTTTCGTCACTAAAGCAGCAGTCTGAGGAAGAAACAGAAACGCTGCCGCGAGCAGCTCGCTGTGTTTTTGGGGTGAAGCTGGCACAAAAAAAAACACAATTATCTCCGGAGCGATTGCTCAGCACGTTCACCGATTTCCGACTGAGTCCACGGGAAAATAATTTGGCTGGCTGGAATATTCTGGAGAGCAGCAGCGAGCGGTGGCAGAGGCACGCAGAGGAGCTGTTTGGCAGCCGGTTCGAATACTTGGCACCGAGCTCGTTCTAAGTTTGTTGGAGCTTCTGAGTTTTCTTGGAAAACGAGGACAATTTCCAGATAGATGAGCAGATTTATCCACCAGGTCCACTTTCAGGTTCCTCCAGCACCGAATTGATTTCCGAACCTCGGCGAGGCCTTAGAGCCTGAACGAAAACAACAGCTTCCAATTAGAAGGCTTTCGGTTTCTTAATTCAGTAAAAATTTTGTTGAATTTCAAAGTTCAGTCTTTACGTTGGAATCAGTAGATGGGATACAGTTTGAACTTCCGGTCCATTTAGTGACTGTTTGGGACCTTTCAGACCAACGATCCTCAGCATGGATGGAGTTTCTAAGACCAGGAAAAAAGTAAAGTTTAAAACCTTAAATGTGAGGAGACATCAGAAGAGCTTTCTCTTACAGACACTGATTTCCTGAAAAATTCCAGATAAAGTTGTGACTGGATAAATTCTTTACTCCTCTTTTACTTTATTTTTGAGGATTAAAAATCAATTTGAGGTAGAATTTGAGAGTAGAAACAGTTTTTGGGGTGTTTTTTTTGCAGGTTGTGGCTCAGTCTGCTCGTGTGTTTGTGGAGGTAAAGTCTTAGCTGCGATCCGTCATCGTGCACAAACAGCCCGAGCCGAGCCTTCTGGAAAGATCTCCATCCCTGAAGCTTAATTACAATCATTTCCTCTCTCAGACTAAAGCCTCTGTGAGCCCAGAGAGAGCTCCCATTCTGCGTGTCTCCGTCCACATCGCCTCTCCGGCCTCGTCTGTGTGTGTTTCCACTGTGCGCTCAGTAATCAGCTGTGCAGGTTCACACTGAGCCTCCTTCAGTGCGGAGGTGGCTGTGGTCGCTGCCTCGCTCGCGGTTTTATTTTGAGGGGAAAACTCTGATTCTTGGCAGCGAGCAGGAAACCCTCAGTGAGGTTTTTGTTTGAGCGGCGCGGCCACTCGCTGCCGTCACAAACACAGAGGGGGATCATTTGTGGTGGCAGCTCTTCAGAATTGGCTAAATTTAGCTTTTATTTTGAAAAACCTTTACCACACAGAGACGTGAGGACCTTGAATCCCTTGAATGAGGTGAGGAGGGCTGAAGCTCCCCCTCGCTGCATCAGGATCAGGTTTCGTCCGGCCTTTTATTTAAGGCAGCCGAGCTTTTCCGGAGCGCCGGTGTTGATTAAAAGCTGCGTGAAGGCGGGATGACCTCAGAGTTCATGGGGCCGGGGGTGGGGTCTGTCAGGGCAGCCCGAGTCTGTAATTAAATTCATCTCCGTAACACTGACTCGGGGTGGGGGCATAAAGACCAACAGTGTTGCCCGTAGAAACCGCTGCATGCTCCCAACCATTTACTTTTTAATCCTCTGAGTGCTGAGCAGCAGAAACTTCAAAGAGACGAGCGCTGACGTCCAGCTGAACTTCACCTTCACCGTTCAGCTGCTGCTCTTTGTGACAGGGAGCCTCGTCTGTGGTCTCACCGGGTCGTTTTTCTGCTGTTTTCACTGCCTGAAGGTCCAAAAGCCTCAATCTTTCTGTCATGTCATCAGCGTTCATGAAGCATTGATTAATCATTTGCGGGTTCGATGTTTGCAGCAGTCTTAAAATGTCTTAAATACTGTAATAAAGGCCTTTAAGACGGGTTAACGTGTCTTAACTTATATTAAATTCAGCTTGAATGGGTTTGAAAGCTTCCCTGCATGCAGCGTCACCGTCTTTAGCCCCCCTGCATATTTGGATAAAGCACCGCGACTGCAGTTGCAGAGGTTTTCAGGTTTTGGACCCAGAAAGCTGCATCTGTTAGCCTGCTTCTGTTTTTGGCGTAGCCGCGGTCACCTCAGCTGCAAAACCCTGACAAGGACGATGCCTTCGCTCGCTCTCGTCATCTTCACAATCTGGGAAGCTTCTGTTGCATCATTGCAGTAACGGGCTGGATTCATTTTTTGATAATTGTCATTTCTGCTCCACTGCCGTGTGAGGTGGTGCAGTCAGAGCGGGGAAAGGAGGAAGTAACTTGAATGACAGCAGGAAAGACTCTCACAGTGAGCTCCAATCACAGCAGGGACAATAAATAAAAAAACAAACATTTTTTTAGCATTCATTGCATTTATCCTGGTCCTGTTGATAATTCTAGTTTGACTAATAAATACTAATGAGTAATTTTTTGGATGTATTGTATAAAATGGGGAAGGCAGATGATGGCGTCTTACATCCTCATAGTGAGGAGGAGCAGTGATTCATGGAAGCTGGATTGATGCGTCCTGGCAGGCGTCACTATAATGAAATGTGGTTTACTATCATGTTTTTCTTTTCACACTAATAAAGGCATTTGATCATGTTCTTAAACTCTGAATACTTTCAAGCTTGGTGTTAAAATGTGCTTTTAAGAAGTCTTTAGTGTGACTCCTGATGACTTCCTGCTCGTTAAGCAGGAGCTCTTTGTTTGTTTGTTTTGGACTGAAAGTCGTTTCTGCTTCTTCCTGTCGTGTCCTCGAGAGCTGAAAGCAGGTTCAGACCGCAGTTCAACCTGAAACTGACGCTGAACTCGGAGGGAAACCCGCCTGCTTCCTGCAGCTGAACAGGAAGTTCCTCAACAGGTGGAACACACACAAACCTACCCAACTTTTGGGGAGGTCACAGGTCACCAAGACCCCCCCGCCGCCCCTCTGATTTACGAGCTCGCTGACGGCAGTGGCAGCAGCGGGCGTTGCTAACACAGGAAGGATCAACACGCGCTGACAGGTCAGAGGTCACCGCGTCGGGGTCGCCGACCCCCATCGTAAGGTCGTTTAACCTCCAGGATAAACGTGTCAGCCCCTCATTAGCAGCCAGCGGCACGCACATGGAGCTGGGGGGGGGGCAGCGTGCGGGACAGAAGGTGGAAAAAGGTCGAGAGCAGCAGTTTGTGAGATTTAGAGCCGTCGCAGGCGGGAATAAAGACGTTAACGGTTATTACAGATGGATAATATTTATGTGGGCAGTAAAGACGATTAAACACAATTAGAGAGATGGAATCATAAACGTCTGATAGAAGCAGTTTTACATCAAAGCTAGAGGCGCTGCACCGAATCGCTGCCAGCGTCCTTTCTCACACTCTTCATCCTCATCCACCTGAAATCTGACGGTATTTTATATTTTTATTCCTGGATTCAAGCAAGAGGATGAATCCAAATTTGGACGCGTCCCTAAAAGGCGATCCAGCTCCTCCTGAGCAGCTGTCTCAGGAAGTGCTGATTCAGAAATATTTGTGGTGTTTTTTGAATCTGTGGGTCAGAGGAGGACGTGTTTACCTGCAGGGCGCTCTGCTGTATCGTTGAGCCCCGTAAAGACTTTCATATTTTCTGCATCGAAAATACATTTATTCATATTATGTATTTGCTTATATTTATAAAGTAATTATGGACCCGACAGCTCCGCCCACCCTCTGCTTATGAACACTCCTCCTGCACCACGGTTGTACACATCTGAGTGTTGGCGAGATGGTGCCGAGGGCGTACAGAACAAGAGGGGTCAGATATTCATCTTGCCGTCACCTTAGACGACCCTGCAGGGTTAAACAGAAAGTGTGTGTCTGTGTGTGTGTGTGAAGATGTGTGACCCAGTTCCTCTGTCTTCCTGAGCTCTTAAAGAGATTTGGAGCTTCGTCCCTGAACTCGTCGCTGCAGGTCCGAGCGGCCTCAGTCTGCACCAAACACCGGACGCCATCTTATTTTAACCTCCTCACGTCATGGATTCTGATTGGACCTCACCACTCCACCTTCCATCTGTTTTCAGCCTCTCAGCTCTGAACACTAAGCGTGATGGGGCACAACGGAGTATTAGCTACAGGATGAGATGATCTGTGACAATCTCGATTTTTTTTTATTCTTGCTTTCTGCTCGAGCGGCTCCATTAGACAGCTGTTCAAAACCTCCAGAACTTTATTTAAACCCTCCAAACACAGCAAGTGCTGCGTGTTGGGGTGGATTCTGCTGACTGTTGGTACAAAACGCTTCTTTACAGGAAACATCACAGAGATGCTCCACCTCACACCCTCCCGTGTGTCTTCTGTCTTATTGGAATAGGTTTGGATTCTTAAAGATGGAGGTGATGTTAATAATCAGATTGTTCTGACAGCAGAAACCTCAAAAGCAACTTCATTTTGAAGCTTCAGCTTTATTTCAGATGAAGCTTCAGGTTAGGCTTCATGCTTCAGCCTTGAAGGCTGATGCTTCGTAGAAACATACAGGTTCATTTATCCGCTGGATTGTGTCTTTCTGTTCAGAGTGGTGGTGCTGAAGAGGTCATACCAAAGCAGATAATGGGCACATAAAAAGACTTTGCTGGTGGACCAGCTGTTGGTCTTTGTCAGGTGGTTAGTGGCAGTTCAAGTGCCACCACCCGGCCGAATGTTTCTCAGAGCTGCAGATTCATCAGTCCAGAGCTGAGATTCCTCTCTCCTGAGTCTTTCAGGACGTCCTGTCACCTTTCTACCTCCATCGTCCGTCTGATTCAGCTTCCAAGAAATCCAGCCATCAAACTGAACTGACCTGTGGACCGAGAGTCCGACATGGAGGCCACGCGGATGCATCCGTCTGTTCAAGGGTGCAAATGTCTGTTTGCTAATTCCTCCTTTGAGTGAGAATCAGAAAAAATGAGTCACATGATTCATGTTAAAGTCAGATGCTTTATGATGACCTGTTGGTGTCCTTGTTTCTACAAAACGAGAGTTCAGAGTCAGTGCGGCTGAAATAAAGCAGAATAACCCTTTAAATCTAGAGACTCTGACTTTAACCCTTTCATGGGAAGAGGCTATTCTCTGGACACCTTTTATCTCCATTTAGGATGAAATTAAAGCCAAATCAACAAGTTAGAGATGTGTGTGTGTGTGTGTGTGTGTGTGTGTGTTTTTGCTGAGAGAAACAAAATCTGCCAACTTGCTGTGGTGAGTGTTGGCTCATCCTCCTATGTTTCCTCCTCCTCCTCTTCTTCTTCTCCTCTTCCTGCTGTTGCTGCTCTGCACTCCTCATGTGGAGACCATTTAAGGCGAGTGCGCCATAAAACCGCACGCTCTGATGTGGTTCCTGGAGTATACACTGCGACCGCAGGAAACACCCCTGACCCACCACCAACCAACCAACACACACTTCAAAACCTCACCCAACATCCACAGCTGTGACTGCTATGTGACACACACACACACACACACACACACACACACACACAGTGAGCTGTGTGCTCATTCATAAAAACACTCCAGGACGAAGAAAAACAAACTGTTTCCTGCTGCTGGAAACAAACCGATGTGTGGAGAAAGTTACAAGAAGCTCTAATAAGTTTAAGAACGTCGTCACCGTGTGGAACCGGGGAACCTTCATCTCGTACCCAAGGGTTGATCTGCAGACTTTACTGAAGTGAAGCAACAGGACAGCATCAGAGGAGACCACTCAGACGTTCTCTTTAGTGCCTTAGACATGAAAATATGAGAAATGTTTTCTGTCGAGCGAGGGACCGTAGACTGATTGCCTCTACTGAGCGCGCTCAAATCGTGTTTACTTGAATTGTTATACTTGAATTGATTAAAACATTACCGCTGATGCAGGGCTGATTGATTACAGCAGAAGCCATAATCGGGATTATTCTGGTCAATCTTAAATATTTAAACACAGTGATTATTGAACCTGCTTTTAGTTCAGTGTTAAAAAATCAGGTCTTTTTACAGCAGCTCTTCTCTTTGCTTGATGCCTGTGCTTCACAGAGAAGCAATAGAAAAGATTACAGTGAAATCAGGCTTTTTTATTTGGTGCTTCATAATCTGCAAATTAGCTCAAAATAATGGAAAATAATCAGTTTGATCAGCACAAAGGAAATTAAATGTCACACAAACTCAAAATGTTTGAGTCAGAAGAGCTTTTTTTTCTGAATATGAAGTTTCCACAAACTGATGTGTTGAATTACGTTGAGCCTTTGGGTTTCCAGTCAGAAGGTGAAGACCTTCACATACATATCTGCTGATTTTATCAAAGTCAGAACCCAGACGTCTTTATGATTTTCTGCTCTGACAGAAAATGGGATGTATATGCACTCGTATCTGGGCAAGAAAGGAGCCAGATTAAAAAAATAAAGTCTGTAAAATACTATTTGTCTCAATTTAATAATTGAATTCTTAAAAGAAAATTTTTAATCATCTGAATGAAAGGCTCAAGTCGGGGTGAAGTGAAACTGTAAAACCTGCAGCCAACGAGTGATGACGAAAGGTGTGCACAGCAGTTAGCCTGCAGATGAAGGACATGCTGATAAAAGGTTACTGAGTCAGGGGTTAAAGCAGGAGAACGTGGAGCTCAGAGTGGAAACACGAGAGCTTTTAGGCTGCAAACTGTTGGCTCCTCCCTCCTGCCCCCTCGGTGAGGCAGATATCAGCTGATCCCTCGGCAAAGTCAGGTAATCCTGTTTTAAGGTGTAGTGTCAACGCTGAGCTCTCTGCAGACATTCCAGCTTGGAACATGTTTCTGATCTCTCTCTCTCTCACACACACACACACACACACACACACACACACACACACACCTCCGGCTGCGTTCGTTTTTGGTGGCTAAACTCAAACTTGTGAAGGAAATGAGCCCTGCTCTTCTTCCTCCTGCATGACGTCCAAAGTCTGAAGATTTCAGTGAGGTCAGATTTCTTTATGAAGCATCAGAGCTTAAAACAACAGATTAAAAAAGATAAACTAATATAAAAGTAAAAGGTCAACAAGGATATTGTCCAATCAGCTGACAGGAGGAGTGCGAGGAGCATCAAGGTATATTAAAGAAAGCCTGAGAGAGCGGAGCTTATCATGCAGGGATGGTGTGAATCAGCCATCATGCTCTGTGTCTGAAAAATGAACCTGAAGCACCAAAGGTGCAGTTCCTCTGGCGTCCAGCAGAGGCGCCACAGTGAGTCAGTCCCCATAGACTCCCATGTTAAAACTTTCCAGCAGAAATAAATATGTTTACAGCCTGATACAGAAACTGCTGCCTGTAGCTAATTTCCCCCTTCGTAACAGCTGTACGGGGGGGGGGTTCTATTGCTCACCTTAGGGATTAAAGTTTGCATTATTATGGGCGTGGCCTTTTTGATTGACAGGTGGATGCTGACGCAGGCGGCTGACTGTCTGCTAGGCTACATCTCAGCTGGCTCAACTGGCAACTGCAAAAGTCGAGGCTTCAAAATGTCCAGAAACAAGTGTGATGTCACAGCAGCTATGTTCATCTTTTATATACAGGAGATGGACACAAGCAGAAAAAGAGGAGACAAATTGAGGAAGAGGGGGAGTCGGAGGCAGAAGGAAGAAGATGAAGAATAGGTGATGACGTTAAAGAAAGCAGCAGGACAGAGCCCTTCTCTCTGTCAATCTTTCTGTCACATAGTGTCTGTCTCCATTGTTCCTCCTCCTCTTCTTCTCCTCCTGCTCTTCCTCTCTCCTCGCAGGAACATTCCTCTCCTCCTCCTCCTCTCTCGGTCCTCTAAAGGTCAGCCCGGCTGTCTTTCTGCGGAGGTCGTCCTGCAGGAATGTGGCTACGCTGCCGGCCGGCTGTGATTTGTGTCGGCTGCTGAGAGTCTCTCTCTGTTACTAACAATGACCCCCCCTGACTCCTCCACCCTGATGGAGGGGCCGATGGGGTGGGGGGGTGGGGGTCCTTAGCAACAGAGACCCCTCAGCAGAGCACCCCCTCGGTGGTCCAGACTCTGCCCGTCTCTCCGTGCCAACATGGAGTCTGGCTCCTGTTCAGCGTTTTTGTTTGAGGCTTCAGAGAAAAAAATCAAGCTGTGATTCGACTTCCTGCCAGAGAAGAGACAAACGTGAAGCGTCACCAAGAGGAAAGGTTAAAGGTCAAAGCCCAACATACAGTCTGTCACAGACGCTGTCCAGGTGCATCATGGGGATCGTAGGCAGGATTTGTGACAGATTTTCGGGTAAAGGCAGAGTACTGTACTCAGACATCACCTCAGAGCACTAACATTATACTGCAGCACAGTAATGGCTGAATCCTGGTGTCACTGACATGGAAGAAAAACAGACGTCTAGGATTTGTTTTGGATATTAAAACATTTAATTTCAAGCTTTTCTACTCATATACTTTCCAAACATGTTTCAGTATTTTTCAGATATGTTTTCATGCAGCAGTTTAAGAATTAATGCAAAAAAAATCAAATAATTGTACTTTGATGATTTAACCATCAGACATTACAAGAATATATTTTTAGATCGTTTTACTTTTATTTAAATTTTTAAATATTTTTTACATACTAATTTTTGGCAGCTGATAATTTTTATATTTAGTTAAAATCTGAATCGAACATAACACTAATATTTTTCATGATATATTCCTATAAATTAATATTTTACTGATCTTATTTTTAAATTGTCAGGAAGTGATCTTTTTACTTTCTCTCTGAAAAAAAGAACACAGCACTCAGATATAATTAAATGTGGTAACGTAAGAAAAAAACAGCTAAAAAATGAAACCTGGTGGCAGGAAGTAGTTTTCCTTATTTCCTGTCATGTTTCCCCTGTCGCAGTGGTGGAGGTTCATATTAAATAATGAGCTGCAATCACTCAGACTACTCTGAACACTCAGTTTATCAGTTTGTTTCTACTCTGGATCTGGATGATGTCATAAAGATAGGGACAGAGAAGCACGAGTGCACCTACTAGTCAAACATCTGTCTCGGAGGGGCAGCCGATCAGAAAAAGGTTGTGTTACAAGGGGAGGAGCTAAGGCAGCCCGTTTCAGATAGAAGAAGTAGGAAGATTCTGACCTGTGAATCATCATCATGGATCATCTCTTGTCTAATATTCTGTTGCGTTCAGAGCTGAGAGACTAAAAACAGGTCAGCTTTTATCTTGAATGCATGCATAATGAATGCATCTGCGTAACCTGCATACAGGAACTACAGTAGAGCTGAGTGACGTGCAGGTTCATACCTGCAGCCCATAACTGAAGCCCAGCTTCACCTTTGACCTCTGAACATGAGCCTGATTTTTATCTGTGAACAAACTCCCTGCAACTTTGTGTGTTTCTGTCCGTCTGCGTGTCCGCCCATCGTGAAAGGCTCGGGGAGAGTTTCGTGCCAAAAAACCCCACAAACCCACCCACACACTCACACACACACACACCCTCCCATTGTGTGTGAAGCCGACGTCGACATGAACCAGGACAGCTGTGAGCGTCTGCAGGGAAACTCTCCACAGATGGTGGAAGGAGAGAAACTCCAGAGCGCCGTATGGCTGCTGAAAAATACAGGAAGGAGGAGAAGAAGAAGAACAGGGTCAGAGCGCCGCCGCCGCCACGCCGGCTTCTTCCTTCCCAGTTTGAGTTTGACTGACGAACACAGACGTCGAATATTTGGCAAATTTATGGATATGAAAACAATTTCAAACCTTTTTCACATACATTTTGTTTTTTAGTAAAATGAATATGTTGTTGTTTTAGTCACATTGCAGTAATATTTAATGAAATAGAAATAGAAAGTATTTTACAAATTAATTTTTTAAATTCTTCATTAGATTTTGCAGTAATAATTATTATTTACATGTTAATAAAATAGGGAAATGTTTTTCAATTTGATTAATAGTTTTCAGAGATGTTAACTTTTGATAGCTAAAATAATATTTTGGGGATATTTTAGAGATTTAATAAAAATCTGATATTACACAAATAGCTGTATTTTCTAAAAATTAATATTTTACTGAAATTTTTAAACAGGTAAAATAATTTACTAATATTTGTCACATATATTGTTTTATTCATGAGATATTAGAGGAATATATTTATAATAATATATATATAATAATTTCATTTCAATTTCTAAATGTCTAAATATCTTTTTCTACTTTTTAAAGATGTGATATTCCTTCGACATTTCATTCTAATGTGAATATTTTCTCGATCACTTCCAGAAATGTTTTTGATGTTTCCCCCTTATCATAATAATAATAATAATAATAATAATAACAGTATTTGGGTGTGTGGGGGCGGGAAATAATTTCCTCATAATAAAAGTAAAAGTGGACATGAGGCTTCCCGTTTTACTGGATTTTTAGGAGATTTAAATTAGTTGACGTGATTATTCGGTGTCCTCGTCCTTTACCAAAAGTCGTTCATCGGTCGGATCTGATGGCTCTTTTGATGAATGATCCTGTGAATATTCAGCAGTTTCTTGGGAAAACTTGGCGGCAGAGGGAGGCGGCTCTGCGTGAGGCCCGGACACTAAAACAACATGAAACGTGTCTCCTCTGATCGCACACCAACATCCTTCAGCTTTCCTCACGGTGGATTTCTGAGAGCTCACTTTGTTTTTTTTTAGATGAAAAATGAACAGAGGCGACCTCCCCCTCGTAGGTGTACTGACTCAACGGCAGGAAGGAGAAATATTCCTTCCAAAAAAGCTGAGGGAATAAAGGTGCAGCAGAGAGGGAGAGAGGAAGGAGGTTTCTCTGGTCGAGGAGTCTTCGTTGGGTTGTTCACGTGTTGGAGAAAGAGAGCGAGCATCCGTCAGGCTGCAGGTCGAGCTCTTTGGCCTGAGTCCAGGAGGTGAAGTGCACAAAGAGCTCCTTCTGTGGAGGCAGGGGCGTCTTTTCCTTCGGTTTCTCTGCTTTCTCTGCCGGTGTGTCAGATGTTCATTTTTAATTATTGACATGTGAAGGATTAGTGGAGGTTGGGGAGCCGATAGCTGAATTATTGAACTGTTTGTGCCCTCGGTCGTTCTGAGCCGCTGGGGGCCGAGCCGGGGGTGTCGGCGGTGAATAAAGACGGCTTCATGCTGTGAGATTTCAGTTCACTGCGAGCCAAACTGTGTGACCTGGATCTGAGATGTTATCTGATGGCTGTTATTCGTGTTTCTAGCTGTGTCTGAACCTGCAGACTTGTAAAACCGAGTATGGAAAACAAAAAGTTTAGAAATGCACAGCTCCAGATGGCAGGTGCTAAACCCTGTATGGACCTCTCTGCGTGCTACATGCTAAATGCTGAGAGAGTCTCAAAGTCTAGAAGATCACACTGTCTCAGTTATTGTGTAATACAGTTTATATCTGGAAACTCGGGTAAGTCAAAAGGGTGAAATTTCCTCATGAAGGGGTCCATGTGAACCCAGCCCTGCCCGAGTCCTGATGTTCACCTTCACCGTCATCTAAAACAGTGGCAGATCTGAATGCGCCTCACTCGACCGCCTCCTCACAGCAGCAGCGGCTCACATTTACTCGCGAGGAAAGGGTTAATGAATAATTTGAGCCTGTGATCATTCAGGCTGTTCATGTTTTCTGATGTTGTGTTACAATACAGCCAGTGTAATGTAGATGTTGTGTCCTGCTCCTCAGTAATGGATACCACCACCTTTTGTGTGTGTGTGTGTGTGTGTGTGTGTGTGTGTGTGCGCTCGCCCAGGTCGTCAGCTCGTTAGCGTTGTTGTGTGATCGGTGCGTCTGCCCCCCCCCCTCAGACGGCCTCGGCAGGGCCTCCGTTTTATTCTCGCACTCCAAGCAGAAAACTGTTTTCAGAGACGAGACAAAGGCTCCACTTGATTAGGCAGCGAAAGTGTCTGGGAACGTGGGGCCTGGTGACCGAGCTAACTGGTAAAACCCACCCCTCCCTCACCCGTCCTCACCCCACCCGGGGGTCTCCCACACTTTGAAACTCTCCACCTCCCTCATTGCTTTTTCTTCGCCCGCTCGCTGTTCTTGCTCTTCTTCTCTGAATTGCAGCACAATCCAATTACAGAGCAGTGGCTGTGAGGAGACACAGCTCTGAATGGAGACAGATAAGGAGCAGAGAGAGGAGGTGCAGAGTCACAAGTTCTCCTCTTTTTATGTCTTCGGTGGCTGGGGCGGTGCTGCAAATTCTGCTCTCCTGCTTTGTGATGGACGCAACATGAAGTTCTGTGTGCACTTTGATTTCAGCTCCTCGTGGTTTCTGTGTGCTTCCTGTGCGTCCTCCTCTGAGGCATTACTGGCCAATAGGATTGCACCTACAGGTGTGCTTTAGGTCACCTGGCAGGTATTTGTGGGAAGTTTACCCTTTTCAAACATTTCCAAAGACAAATTCCCAGGTTGTTCTCAGATATTGTGCTTTCAGCACAACTCTTCCCCAAGTCTCACAACGTCAAACAAAATTATTTGGATCTGCGCCACAATTTAATGCTACTTCCTCTGGTTACGTGTCCAAGTAGATTTGAAATTTTTTCCGTTCCACTGACATTATTTTGAAAAATTCTCACAAACCCCTTGTTCTGTTTAACTCTTATCTTAAACCCATCCAATACACACCCTTTGGTGTTTCTTCAGTATTTTGGGAAACATTTTAAAGCACAGAATTGGCTCTCTATAGAATTTTTTAGAGTTGTTTAGGTTGTACTTGTGGGAGAGAAGTTTTAGAGTCAGTTTTGGAGGCTCGACTTCTCCCTCTGCACCGGTCCTACGTGGAGTTCCACAGGGTTCGGTTTTGGGGCCACTTCTTTTCTCCTTATATTTACTTCCTCTAGGATCAATTCTGAAAAGATGCAGCATCTCCTTCCACTTCTATGCTGCTAACTCTTTTCCTCTAACCTAAACCAACACATGGACAGAAAATAAGTTCAGTATAAACCTTTTGACAGCAAATGTTTTAGGGTATAATTTATTATCTGTTAAATATTAGTGCCATACGAGCATAATTTTTACAAGTTTGTGTAGCGAGGTGAAATGTGACATACCGTACTAACTTTCTGTAACTGAGTATAAATAAAATCTGGCCCAGACCTTAAACATAAGCCTAAACCATCCTGGTCCCAAGTGTCCTGCACCCACCATCCACCCCGACCTCCTCCTGATGCTGTTCAAATATGTTCCTCTTCATTCTGTTCATGAGCTCCTGGTGGCGAGTGAAGGAATGAGGTTGAGAATCCAGGCAGCTGAGACGAGTCTCCTCTGGGTTCGGGTTTCACTCGTGAACTTGACAATGTTGGGAGAATGAGGCTGGAATGTTTTCCACTCTTTCTCCCATGTAGCACTCCCAGGAAACAGTCCACTTCAGACACGTTCTCACTGCTGGAAATACCGCATGAGGTGTAGGTGACGGAGGTGCCTGGACAGAGCACGCAGGAGGTGGCACAGAGAGCTGTGCTGTTCACCCGTTGGCCCAATCTGGCATCACGGAGGCCTCATATTAGGGGAGCTGGAAGTTTAAAACTGGCTGATGTCTAGAAGAATTTCAGGGCTGCAGCGCAGGACTAAAAACAGCTTCAGAGCCAGGGTGTGGAGCCTTTTTGGGTTGGAGGTTTGTGATCAGGATCCTCCTCTTGCTAGGAGACCCTGAGATAAACCCAGTGTATTTATATTTTATCTGCTCCCATGAGGAGCTATAAACATGACCTAACCTGCTTATATAGCCTGCCGCCTCTGAGACCAGAGACCGATGGACAAACGGATGGATGGATGGTGGGGCTGAGACAGCGTTCAGAGGCATTGAATGTGGCAGTCTGAGTACCTGCTCTTGTCCTGACAGGAAGTGAGATTACCTGAGATAAACTGAATCTATCACACGTGCTGCCGCAGTGCCCTCGAGCCAGGTAGCCCCCCTCCTCTCTGTGTAGGACAAACAAACAGGACTCTGATGGTAAGAGCATAGCTGCTGATGGACGGGGTTTCCAAAGGATGACAGCAGGGGTCGACCGCTCAGTGGCCCCACACACACACACACACACACACACACACACACACACACACAGGACCTTCCCTTCCTCTCACTGTGCTGCCGCCTCCCCCTCGCTCCCCCTCTATAGCCCGTTCTGCGGCTTCCTGCTAATTAAATTCCTGCGCTGTCCATTAGACGGATAGAGTGAGCGGGACTGCTGACTCAACACAGGTAGGGCAGCTCCTCGCCGTAATGGCTCGGAGAGCTCGGAGTGCCCGAGCAATTCATTTGGCCGCCCCGTTTTACACATCCCTGGGTCACCGCAGGCTTTCAAGGGTGCAGCGGGGGGGGGGTAAGCTAATACCGTCAAAATGCTTTAATTCTAAAACAGACACTCGGCAAGGCTGTGTCCTCTAAAATGCACTGACATGCTCTTTCTATAGGCTCTCCCCCTCTCCCCTTTCTCTGCACTCTGCTGCAGGACTCGGCTTGTTCGCTTCTTTTCTCGTCACCGTGGGTGTTGCTGGATGTGTTACACCTGAGCTTCAGCCTCAACAAGTCCTCACACCTGAATGCTATAACAGGTCGTTTTCACAGAAATCAGCATTTAGCGACCCCGCCTCCTTCACAGCTAACGAGCTCAGGCAGCTGAAAGATGTTTAAGATGAGGGAGAGATGGTGGTCGTGATCCCTGTGACACTGTGCGATCAATCACTTTGATCCAAATAAAAGCGTGAACTCCGAGCAGCGTTGGGAGACTCAAGTCTTTCCTCACATGCAGCATGCTGCAGGAGACAGTCTGATCCCGACACTTTCTCACAGTTGGAAATCTGGAAACACTCCGTGTAGTTCAGGTGTGTTGTAAATGATCGGCTGTTAGCCAATCTCTTCTCCTGTGGGTTCAACTGGACATCACGTGGGCTGCTGGCAGGTTTAGAGGTGGTTTAGTGTGGGCTCCGACTGAGCTGGGTGTTAGGATTTGTACTCTGAGAAAAGTTCAGAGCTGCAGAGCATGCATGAAAGCACTTTCTGCTTTGGCAAGTAAAAACTCCAAACAACCGGCCTGGAGGTTTTTAGTACTGCACTGTCCTTTTCATGGTTTGTGCATCCGCGTAGGTCCGCGTGACTTAAAGGGGTAGTTTGTTTTCTTTGCAGTGGGGTGTCAGGGTGTTTTTACCTCCCGCAGATGACCGTCGGCTCACGCTGAAGTTTTTAGATTAGAAAACATCTTTATCAGTTCACGTGAGCGCTGTATTTAGAATATTTTCATGTGTACCTGCCATCAGGTGGCTCTGTTTGATGAAGAAGAGGAACAAAAAGAAAGCCTTTAATAGATCATCCAGCAAACTTCAGAAAGCAGGTGAGGAAAATAAGAGACAAATCAGAAGGGGGACACAGGGACTTGAACTCAAATACCAGACAGGAAACCAAGACCGTGACAGAGACTGGAAGATCCCAGCGCAGCATTTTACCTGCAGGATGCTGGAGGTCAGCGTGTTTGTTCAGTGAGTTTAAACTGTGGAAAAACACGTGTTAACGGATCGAGTGAGGAAAAACTACTGTCAGCTTTTCTCTAAATTGAACAGAAATATCCTTAAGTACTCTGATCCTCAGCTAACGAGGCACACTGAACACGTGACGGTGAGCTGGGACGATCAGACTGTCTCTGGACGTATTTGAGCATCTTTGTCACTAAACAGAACGAAAAGCCCCGGCTTCATGGCAGATCTGCACGATGAAGAGTCTCAGAGCTGGAAGCTCTGCAGAGGTCAAGCCGGCTGAGTTTATTTCTGCTTTATGAGGCATTTAATTACATTCAGACCGATACTCCGGCCCAGTATGAGCAGAGGCATAAATAAAAAAAGATATCATGCAGTCATTGTTGTCAATTTTTCACTAAATCTCTCCTCAGTGTAGCAAAGTGTAAGTATCAAGCTTACGGCATTAACATACATACTTCTCCTTTATTTCATTAAAAGCAACATTTAGGTGTGGAATTCTTCGTGTTTAATCTGAATAAGATGAGTTTAAGGGATTTATGGAGTATACGGATCCTCTCAGGCATGCCGGATTAAGTTTGAGCTCTGATACTTTGAGAAAATGCTCCACACGGCGGATTTATTGGATTTGTTTGGAATAAAAGTGGATTTAAAGGATTTCGGATCTCGTCGTGTAGGTGAATGTGCAGCTCTGCATCATTCGGTGTTTCTCCTGTCTGTCCTCCGCTGTAACTTCACACCTCCCTCCCACCCTGCCTCCCGGGGGGAGCGGGCGGGGGGGCCTGTATGCAAGACGCAGCAAGTACTATTTAGGAAGTGACAGCTAATAAACAATGAAGAATTTACGTGAGCGCTGCAGGACGGACGAGCGGACGTGCAGAGGGGAGGAGGAGGAGGAGCTGCTGACTGGACGCTCTGATGTCTCCGTCACACAGAGCGGAGCAGGTTTATAGTCTCATCCTTGCACTCTGCACGCCTGTGAGTCGCTCCACAAACGACACTTTAGAGTTCAGCGAATCACAGAGCTGCTGGTGGGGGAGGGTGACGTCCTCCTGCAGCATCAGACCTGTTCATCTCTCCTGTAGACTGTGTCAGCTTCCTGCTGGATCCTTTGTAAACTCTCCACCTTCACTCATCAGCATGCCTCGCCTTCTTCGTCCTCTGGAACTTTGTTCGGTCAGTCTGCAGAGCGCAGAGCTTCAGAGTAGCATTCGGAAAGCAGGAACAAATTGCCCAAGTGAGCGCTCGCTCTGAAGACTTGTTGCTGCAAACAGGGTTTGTGTTTGCAGCGTCATCTTCCTCCCTGAACTGCTGCGCTCCTGGTGTGGTGAGATTCATTCACACAAATTTCAAGATGTAACAGAGAACAAGCACCACAGTTCGGTGTGTTTTCAAAAAAAAAAGAAAAGAAAATTTCAACATAAAGTTTGAGAAGTTCAACCCCAAACTAACGAGCACACTGCACTGAGCCTTTCATTCATTTCCATTTAATTTTTCCACATTTAAGGAGGCAGGTCACATCTGGAGGTTGGAGCAGATGGTGGAGGGGTCAGCCTTTCACCCCTCACACCAGTCGTGTTTTCATTCTTTAGGTTTAGTTCAGGTCAGAGCTGATCTGAAGGAGCTACAAATCAGTGTTTAATGACAGGACAGCATGTACCCAGGACCCTGGGGTATCCTCTAGCATATGGGTCACCTGCTCAGTTAAGCTATATCTGCACCCCAAGCTAAATGCTCTATCAAAAACATGATGATGTTCTACAGCTCCATTCTCCTGGATGAGCTCGAGAGGGTCAGAAAAAGTTACGCTGAAATACTATTTGTCCTTTTTCAAAGGTCGTTGGTCTCCTCGGAGATCCGAGCTGCAGAAACCAAACATTCGTGCGACACGCGAACAGACAGGTCGCATTTTTGTGACCGTTTCACGTTTTGTGATGTAGCAGCGTCATCAGTTACATTCTCATTACATTCTTTGTAAACAGATCACAGAATCGAGAAGAAAGGTTTTAAAAACATTTTAACTCCACATTTATTCGTGTTAAATGTTCTAAAATGTGACTACGAATCCCACAAAGCACTGGGGCAGGAACTCTCCACACAGCTTCATTTTGACCATTTGGAGACTTGGAGGTTTAAATCAGCGTTTTTGGATCAGCAGAGTCACGGGTACAGTAGTTTGATGCAGGTATCTCATGTTTGCTGATGATTATTGATGATCTGTTGTCATCAGTGTGGCCCGTCAGGGATTAGTTGTTTTTCCCAGCAGCCTTCTTGTGGTTCTCAGGCCTCATCTGCTGTTATGTGAACACAGAGGACTCCTTCACCTCACCCCATACCCCCCCTCAACTCCAAACAAACAAAAAAATTAGAAAAAACAACAACAACAACGTTGCGCCGCCGCCTCTTCTTCCTCATTAGCATGTCAATCACAACTCTGCCTCTCTGCTCCCTGGGTGGGGGTGGGGTCATCTTTCTTCCTCCTCATCTTCATCACACCATCAGGAAAGCATAGAGAGGCATGCTGGGAGGACGTGGAGAGAGATTAGGACAGGCTGAAGGAATAATGGTAGGAATGTGTGATGGAGAGGATGAAGAGGAGAAGGAAGAGAGGAAGATGTGAGGAAAGCAGATTGAGGAGAGAGGGAAGTGAGGCAGAGGAGTGCAGCTGCCTCCTCATTCCCACACTCTGTCTTCCTCCAGGCTCGTTTGTTCTGGTCCAGACTTCATTCACTTTTCGCCTAATTAACATCTCATCTGCATAACTTGTTGCTGCTCCCCTCCCCTCCTCTCCTCTCTCTGAAACAATGGCCGCCAGACCGAAGAGAGACTTAATCCAGAAAGCCTCTGTGGTGCAGATAAAAGCGATCTGTGCTGTCGAGCCACTCGCCTTTCTCCCTGCCAATTAAAACTCCTCTCGGCGGTGGCGGCGAAGGCATCGGCAGAGCTTTCAGATGCACCTCGTGGCTCACACCCTGATGTGTGAACAATGCTCTGCTCCCTGACCTCACTTTCTTCCTCGTATATTCGGTAAAGTGTTTACCTGCAGCAAGGACCGGTCTTCCTGTAGAGATCCTGCAGGTTTTGGAGGATCTCTAAAGGACTCGGAGGTCGTGTGAATGCAGAGAACAGGAGCGGGGAAGGCTTTTGTTTTCCTCTCATTTAATCCCCCTGCTGACATCCTGCAGTGGATTTATGAGTCCGAACAGCAGAATAAACACACCGGTTCTGTTCTGTGAGCTCGTGGAAGTTGAGCAGAGGGTCTGTGGCGTGTGGGGGCGGGGCAGAGGAGCGTTTCCAGGTCTCCGTCTCCTGGAGATGTGAGCCAGATGTTGCAGCGGCAGGGTTTGGATGGCGAGCTGTCACAACCCCTGCCTCCACGCCACACACGCACACACAAACACACACACACACACGACCAAAGCTGCACACTGGCCTCAAGGTCAGTGGCCACGCACACACACACGCACACACACTCAGCTTTAATAAACAGGCACGCGGGGGTCCGGAAACATCTCTGCTTCTGATGAAACAGCCGAGCTGCTCAGACGAATGAATTCAGACAAACGAGGACAAATTGGAGCGGCCGCTGGGAGCGCTCCGATATTTTATTGTTTATGCTGTCATCAAAGTTGGATCAGAGCGTGGCGCCTCTTAAATCAGAATTAATACAGCAGTGTATATTATAATACACACTGCCCTCACAGGGACTCACTCAGAGCATCTCTGATCCCGAGAGTTCGTCAGACTCGCAGTAAATCGAACACGCTCATCGCTCCCAGCCAATCGCAGACAGTAAAAACACTTCTCAACAAAGGCTTTGACCACAAACTGTATATCAAAGATGGACATAGCCTCACTGTTAGAGTTCTGGGTGGTGTTGGTTTTCTGGAGTCCTCATGCCTGAACTTCAGACTGTCAGTGACCCCAGAGAAAACACGAAAGTCTGCTTTGAGAAGAGGCGGAGCGGTGGTCCAACACTTATCTTTACACTGCTTTATTTTATTTTCATTATTTTTGGTTTCCAGTCCTTCTTTTGTTAATTTGGGCACTAACGATCATTTCCTGGTTAGGTTGTACCGTTTCTTAGAGAACCCTTCTGGCAGAAAGCCCTGAAGACAAGCTCCTTCATTTTCTTGGTCACCAGCCTTGGTGAGTCCTGCAGGGATTAGCATCACAGCAAGGAGGTCCGTCTTAGGTCCATTTGTGATTCTAAATTGGCAGCAGATAAAGCGCTGCATGAATATCTGTGAACTTTGAGCGGTCAGTAAGACCTCATGCGAGCGGCCGGTATCAGCCGAGGATGTCCGAGCACATGATCACAGTCTGCACCTGTCGTTTTTCTGTCAGGGTGCGGCTGTAGGCCTTTTTATTTTCACCCATCTCTGATGCTGTTTAGCTGGAATGGTGACATTTTGGTCCACTTCCGTCTACATTAAGCTTCAGTGCGGTCATGTAATGTTTGCAAGCAAGAAGTGACCACCATAACACACATTTCACCGATGAGAGGAGCAAGTGTGGGGTTAAGATAAGCTGCATAGTTTCTGTAGATTCTGCTGATCTTTGGAAGGCTGTGCATGTAAAACAGACAGAAGTGAGTTTAACGAGACTAATCCAGACAGGGTGTCGCTGCGACTCATTATCAGGTTAAATTGTTCAGAATGAAACAGAACCTGTTAACAACCTGTTTGTAACCTCCGAGCAGCCGCTGACTCTGACGGGTGTCTCTGTGCTGCTGACCTGGTCCAGCAAAGTTACTTTTTTTTAAGCTTTCCTGTTTCTTTGCTCACGAACCCGATTTTACTCTGAACGTATCTCATTTAAAGTTTGAAGCAGGATCTGCAAGCTTCCCTGGTGGCAGCTTATTTTTCATGTGGCTTTAAGACAAACCCTCCTGGCTGTCCGTTTACATGACGACTCCTCCTGGAGAGAGCTTTTCCTCCCTGCAGGAGCTCCGGGCTGCAGCTCTTTATGTTTTATGTATATTCAACGTTTCCTGACTCAGACGAAGCTTCCTCTGCAGAGGCCGGGCAGCAGCACACGAAAACTCAGCTCACTACTTTCCGTGGCGCTCCTCTTCATCGCCCCTTTCCTCCTCTGCCTATCCCCTCTCTTCTGGGGTGATTCAGCAGTTGTGGGGGGGGGGGTTTGTTGTTGTAGGAGGGAGAGGGAGGAGGAGGGGGAGTCCAGGGGAGAGAAAGTGATATTTCTATTTTGTGGGCTGGTCCTGAGCTGAGATGACAGGCTGAGGGGTGTGTTATTACCCTGGTAGCCTCCTCCTCCTCCCTCTGCAGTGAGGGGGGAGGCGGAGGAGGGATGGATGGAGGAGGATAATTTGTGTGGCTGTAGCCGAGCTGCTCTCTCCTGACCCGAGGAATAACTCACAGCAGCAGCAGCCACAGTTTGTTTTCTGGTGCGTGAGGAGAAACTCCAGCTCCTCTTCTTTACTGCCCACCCTGCACCTCCTCTTCTTTCCTCCTTTCCTCTCACTTTCTGTCTTCCCCCTCCTCTCTCTAATGTCTCCTCTCTTGTTTCCTCCTCTGCATCCCTCCCTTACCCTCGTCTCCTCACCCTCTTCTCTCCTCTCTCCTCCTGTGTCAGCAGCTCCACTGTTAGCAGCAGTGTTCAGGCTCCAAGGGCTTTTGGGGGAGACGGGCTTTAAGATGCCACCGGAGCAATTAGCTGCAGGCTCTATTAAAGTCTCCCCCTCCTTTTCCTCCCCTTCCTCCTCCTCCCCGTTCCCCCTTCACACCCTGCACTTAAATCACACTGCCAGCCATCCTTAAGGTGGTCCGACTCCCTCCTTCATCCCGTCTGTCTGCAGTTTCCCTCCTGAAGCAGGACAGGAAGCTTCTTATAGATTTCATGTTCACGTGGCTCTCAAACACAGGCCGTCCTGCTCTGCTGTGCTGCTGGAAGCTCAGTTTGATTCCGTATTGATTGAAAAGTTAATCAAAGGTATTCAAACTGTGTGTGTGTGTGTTTTAGTTTTCATGAGGACATTTTATTCTGAAATGATTCAGTCACTCAGATCTGGTTTTAGGGTTCTGGTTAGAACCGTGTCAGGATTCTGGCTGTGATGGTTTCAGGTTGGATGAGCGTGTGTGTGTGTTTGTCTGTGTGTGTGCGCTCATGCTGCAGTATCCCTGCTCTGCTGCGTCCTGATCAATGAGACGAATGAACATGTAATGTGAATTCATGTATTCAGTTATCAAAGGAGAGTCACTGCATTGATCTGTGTACACACACACACACGCGCGCGCGCGTGCACACACACACACGCGTCCTGTAGGTGTACATGAGTTTTTGGGCTTGCACCGATGATATCACAGCAACTGCATTTTTTCAGTTCTTAGTTCCTGAAGTTTTCAATTCTGTCACAGCAGAGGGGCCATGGATGGAGGTGTGGGCCCTAAAGAGCTGCACCCTTTCTGGGGGAAATGAGGCTCAGTCGCCCAAAGGTGATCAGAGCCAGAACAGACAATGGGGGAACAGAAGAGTCCATGTAGGCTCAAAATCATTCTCCTCAACAAGTTTACAGCTGGCCCACTGCTCATCTGTGTGGATAGTTTTGGTGCGAGATGTCCAGTTCTGGAGGTCCTGACCCGATTATCTGGGTTAGAAGCATGCTGCTCAGCTAAGGGCATCGATATCTACACACATTAAATTTTGTTTTCATTAAATGATGTGTCAGCATCTGTTTGCTCAGGGGTAGCTGGGCCTTCTAATGCACGTCTATGGAGGCAGAGTTTTGGTTGTGGTTGGTAATCACTCTCCTTAGTAAGTTGAACCTCAGTTCTTTGTTTCAATTAATGGTTATTTTGTTAGTGTTTTGCTTTAGGGTCTCTTGTTTTCTTAGCTCTTCCTCTTCCCTCATTACCTCGTGTATTTATTGCCTCAGTCTTTATCGAGTCGTCCCTCCGGCTGCGGCTCGTTTAGTGCCGTGTTTGTAGTTCTTAGTATTTCCAGATCTTGGGATTCCCTGTTTTCTGTAAACTGGATATCAGTGAGCTGAGGGGAGGCAGCATCAGTGCCTACATCCAGTCACCAGCACAAACTTGTCGTCATGGGTACGTGGACATGACGACGCTTCGGTGCATGGAGCCTTCGGTGTAAATAGATCATGATTTCCTTTTAGAAACAATATCTCTGCATGTAATTTGGTAAACTATCATATATTATATCTCTGCCAAAGTGGACACTGGTCTGCTCACCTGGTGTTCGCCATGGTCGTAATGCTTTCCACCTTCCCGCTGCTCTGCTGCTCAGACCTGATTAATCCTCAGCATCGTTTGTAACTTCATCGCCCGGCCAAATGTAATTGAGCCATATTTTTACAGATTGCCTTGTTGTAAATAAGTTAATTGGGCTCATTAAGCATCCTGAGAGGCTGCGCGGTGTGCGGAGGATGCTCGCTCGGGCGGGGAGAGGAGGGACGAGAGCACGAGCAGGAAGAAAGCGAAACAGATGAGGTGGAGAGGACAGGCACCAGAGGTCATGACCTCAGCAAAAGAGAGGTGGAGATGATGGATCTGAGAGGTGACGGCGTAAAAATCTGTTTGGTTTCTGCTTGAAGGATTACTGTGTTTTCTGACCTGCCAGACTTAATGGGTCTCCAGAAAAAGAGAATAATCACTCCTGTTTTCACTGTGGGATTAATAAAGTTTTAACTCTTGAAAGTAAACAAATTAAAGTGAAACAAACTGAATTTTCCTTCAGATTTACACAACATGTAACTGACCAACAAACACATAAATCTAAAGCTTCATGACTGACTGCAGCTTTCAGAAAATGTAAAAGTATTCTGTTTGTGGATTTTGGACTGTGGCCCCTGACAAGCATCATACTCATTATTATATGATATGCTAATGTGACCTGTATGTGAGCCTTTATGCATTATAAAGAAGCTAAGCTGCTGATTTTAGTGTGAGAGGAGAGGACAAGGAGGGAGAGGAGCCATTCTTCATCACTAACAGCCCGACAACAACAGAGCAGATCTTCCTCCAACTTCTCCATTATCCCTAATAATAGTCAATCATCTCCCTCCCTCTCTCTCCCCCGTTGCGTCCCTCCCTCGCTCCACCTCGCCACATGATATTTAATCCGTCATCTTTGTTTTCAGCACACAGAGCAAGCTGTTGCTGGCAGGGCCTGTTAGGGCTCGGGGCCCATCTGGAGAGCGGCGCAGCCTTTTCTTTCTGTCTGTGTGTTGTTGTTGTTTGTGTACGCTGCACGGCGTGTGATGCGTTCGCTCCCTCCGTCCTCAGCGGGCCCGGCGGGTGCAGCCGCAGGACGCCGCAGCGGCGCGTCCATGAAATAAATCGACTGTCAGGAAGCTTCAGAGGGCCGACTGGGAGAGAGCTGAGGACCCACAGAACACACTGCTGCTTTAAACGCTTCTTATTCTTTTCGCACGTTTCTGCAGCAGCATCTCTTTCACCTCTCAGAGACATGAAGCAGTGGCTGCTGGGAAAGAGAAACGGTTAAAGTATTCAAACCGCAGAGGCCAAAGACGAGATGATGCAGCTGCCTTTGACTTGGATGGTCCTTGTTCATCTGGAAGTGCTCTTAAACTAAGTTTCAAGTTGTGCAGAAATGCGTGCATTTAACAGGAAGTCACGAATATTGTGCTAATAATGCACATGTGCTAATATGAATAATGGTTCTCGTCTGTTCGTGCGGTTGTTGCTCTTTCAGCTTAGCTCCTGTCGCAGAAATCATAATTTACACAAACTTGTACTGAAGTCGAGTGTTAAAAACGTCCGAGCTTCTCTCTGATCATTTTTCATCTTTGAATGCTTTTTTGTGCTTCTTCCTCTTTGTGCTGACCTCCACTGTTGCTCCCTTCCTGTTCACCAGAACGTCTCAACCAATCGGCCTTCGGAGTGCGTAGAGCATCGTCCGCATCGGCCTGCAGTCTGCTGGCTAGTCGAAGTACTGCGTGCAAGCGCGTCTGTGTTGGTTGCATACCCATAATCCTTCACTCTGCTAACCAAAGGCCTCCACAAACAGTGACAAATGAGCTCCAACTGCTAGAATCAGGCTCTGCTCTTTATTATTGTTCTTAGTGTTTCACGGTTTTACCATCTGGAGGGGTGACTGCTCTTTAGTGGGACGGGTGGAGCGCAGCCTTCGAGCCTGAGTGGTGTTTGGCTCCTGAAGAAGTTTCTCTCTCAGATGGAAGACGGCTGGATGTCCGTCAGCCCTGCTTTCTCACCTGTAATTAGTCTGATGTGTTAACGGCTGTCATCCTCATCGTCACGTAAATTAAACGCATGCCTTCACCGCCTACACACAGACACACACACACACACACACACGCACAGACGTGCAGGTCCGGCGGTGACAGGCAGCTCTGAGCTGATTACGTCTTCAGTTTTTGTTGTTATTGATTGAGGAAAAGAGACCAAAGTGATTGCAACTCCATAATCACTTCAAGCTTTCAATTAAAAACCAGCAAAACCCCACGTCTGTCTGAGAGCCGCTAATCAGTGTGTGTGTGTGTGTGTGTGTGTGTGTGTGTGTGCTTTAAGCATCTGTGTGTAACCTGGCTTTAATTGTTCCTGTAGTCTTCCTCAGCTTCATCACAGTGGTCCAGACTGAAAAGCAGTCGCTCACACATCTCACCTCTGTTTGAACTCTGTGAAGTTGTGTTGTGTGTTTGTGAGTCTCTGATGTTGTACTGCAGACATAAAGTGAGGTGATGCTGCAGACGTGAAACTGGAGACGTGCTGAATCGAGCTTTTCAGGTGGCGTCGCCTCAACGCGGTCCGCAGCTCCACAGTTTGATCGTACAGTGAGCTCGTGAACAATCCAGATTAACTATGAAGGCACCGACTTTACCTGATGAAGCTACAAATACAAACAATGGATTTCAATGAAGTTTCATGCTTAGAAATGACGACATCAGAGGTGACAGGATGCACAGTTAACATCTGTTAAATGGGTCCTGTTTGGCTCATTTCCAGCTCCATAGCTTTGCATAAGTGACAGTTCAAAATAATACTTATTCGCCTTTTATGGGTCCAAGCTGCAGCCTCTCAGCTTTTTTCTGATTAGCTAACTTCTGGAAGCCTGCGGAGGGGCAGCAGCCAGAGCTGTACGTTCTATTATTGGTGCTTTGTATCCGTAACAGATGATGCCATAAAAAAAATGTTGTACACTGAGAGTTTAGAGCAGGCTGACAGAGATTACGTTTGCCTCAATATTTTACATTTTCTCCATGTCTAAAATGAAGCTACACCCGACCCACAATGCAACACTCTGTTAAACGGTACTCACACATACGAGTTTCAGGCTTCAAGCTACTCGTTTTGTGACTGTTTGTCTGTTTGGTTTGACTTTGCAGGCATCATCCAATCAAATCCCGTTACATCCTGAGAGGTGATTACTCACTCAGTTCAGCATAGTTAGTAACAGGCGGTCATCTGGGCGAGTGGTCCTTGTTACTGTGACGACCGGCAGCAAATACGGTCCCAACATCAGGCACGCGCACTGACTTCATGTGACCCCGCCCACTTTTTTCAGACTTGTAAAACATATTGTGATGCTAGTGCTGATGCAGATTGACTGTGAGTGTGTGTGTGTGTGTTTTGTTTCCTTCAGGCCGTCTGTGTTTAGTCACTATAAATACTTGAACCACGCAGACCCTCAACAAACACACACACACACACACACACACACACACACACACACACACACACACACACACTTCATTATGAAGCAGTGCCCAGACTTTATGAAATGTTTGCATATCCATGTTTCACATACACACACAAACACTAATGATGATATCCTCCTATCAGCACATGTGCTTGGAGCTTTCACTGTGTGTGTGTGTGTGTGTGTGTGTGTGTGTGTGTGTGTGTGTGTGTGTGTGTGTGTCTGATAGTGCTGGCGCCGTATGAAGTGAGACCCTCCGGCTGCTGCCTCGCCTGCTGTGCTCTGAAACTTTAGAGGCATACATGACCACACACACACACACACACACACACACACACACACACACACACACACACACACACACACACACACCACATGTTTCCAAGTACCGATAAACTGCAGGTAGTTACTGTAAGGACGCACGTACACTCAGTGACCTCGCAGAGCTGTTTTCACTGTACCTGTGTGACCGTCTTTAATGCTTTACTGTGGATTTATAATTTGATAAAAATGACTGATCTATAAATTAAATTACTGGTTAAAAAGTAAATAAATAAATACTCATGTTATGATGTGACAGGCCAGATAAAAGTTTAATCACACGAGTTAAACTCAGTGTTAATGTTAGAGGACGTCCTTTGTCAGGGTTACAGTCCAGACGAGAGTTTTGTCAGCCCACTTCTCCACCCCATCCACCTCCCCACAGCCTCCGTGTGGCTCTCCCCCTCTGTTTGACCCACGACCTCTAGGCTGGACACTAAATGGTTAGTTATGAGTCCCAAAAAGCTTAGGAGGAAATTCCTTTCTCATGTCTTTTATACCCTTCTTCAGCCTTTTCTTCTTCTTTTCCTCTTTCCTCTTCTTCCTCTCTCTGTTTGAGCTTTATCTTCCTTTCTTCTTCTCTCCTTATACTCTTCTAAAGGCGGGATGAATGGTGAAAGAGTAGCAGTTGTTTACAGTGTTTCCAATCCTGTAGTGTGTTCCTACACTTCCAGGAATCCTCTGTGGAGTCTGTGAATGTCAAACTAGAAACTGTGAAGTCATCAGTAACTGTCATGAAGCTCTGAGACATTTCCTGGCTTTCTGGTGGATTTCAGTGCTCGCCCTTGGTGAAGGTGTATGTGTGTGTGTGCGCGCGCGCGTGTGTGTGTGTCGCCACTCAGGTGTGGCTGATGCTGTTGCAGGTGAAGAGGTCGATGCTTGCTGCGTTCAGGTGACAGCGGCAGCTCAGTGTCTCCACATCTGCTCTTTAATTATCTGAAGTCAGCTGGAGCTCCAAACTTCACATCGGTCGGCTGAGAGGAAACACAACAGCAAAACAAGAACACAAAAACGACGCTCACACTGAGCACGACCCAGAGAAGCTGGATGTCATTGTTGTGCTTTTGTTTTGTTATTTTTATGACCAAACGTTCAGTCTTTCAGTGGGTTTTTTTTTTTGGCTCCTTATTGGAAAAAAGGATGTTGTGATGATCCAGGATTTTTTACTTTTGAGAAGATTTCATAATTCTTTAAGGATAGAAGTGATTTTGTAGGGAGGTCAGTCTGCACAGAAGATAAAAATAATGCTTGGAAACAGCTGGAAACTTTACTATGAGGATTTATCTTACTGCCATCCGTTGTGGGTTGAACTGTGATCCTGTATAAATCCTGGAGAAGAATCCTCTCTGTGCCGCTGTGATGCTGCCTCCTCCTGCAGCATCTCTCTCTCTCTATTGCTTGAGTTTTGTTGAGTTTTCATTGCAGCATTTCTCTGTAAGTTTATCTAAATTACTTGTTTTTGTAACCTGTGAAGTCACATGAAAAAGCATAAAGCGCATCTTAAACCTCAGGATCAGCTTCCAGAAGCTGGCCAACCAGAGGCCGAAGCCACGGAAAGATCTGCAGGCGGGGGCCATGAAATAAAAACTGAGAAGTGGAAACTCCCCAGCTTCTCGATATGGATTGGGGGGGGGGGGGGTGAAGCCTCGCCCCCTTGAGGCTCCACAGTGCTGTAGTGCTTTGGTGTTTTGGTGCTGAGGTCCCTGCAGGTCTGAGGGAGAGACTGCATGTCCAGGCTCAGCGCTTGTTGACATTCCAGAGGCGGTCGTATGATACAGTATATAGCATCTGAATTAGTTCTCTCTCACACACACACACACACACACACACAGTCATAATGCTGAACTCGGGTCCATCGCTGCCCTTCACGGTGCAGCATTGCAGAGAGGAAGGGTGTGTGTGTGTGTGTGTGTGTGTGTGTGTGTGCAGACCGTGCCCTCATAAATAATTCCTCTCCATATTGCTTTTAAACGATAGCATCCCACGGCTGGCCCGTCGCAGCGCACAGCGCGCCCATAAATGATACTGTCAGGGCTAATACACGGCTTCCATTATTAAGGAGGCATGGAGCGCGTGCAGCTCCGGCGCTCCTCCGTCCGCCTGCGCATCACCGTAAGAACACACAGGTGGGTCAATGGCGGCGAGGCCAGCCTCTCAGCCTGCAGCCTAAATCAGCAGCTGGACGAACAAACAGGTTGAAGCGGATTCCTCCTGCTGAGAGGATGGGCGGCGGGGGGGAGGTCTACCCATAAGTCACTGCAGGAGTGGCTTGTAAGATGGATAAGCGGCTGCTGAGCTGAGTCCAGCATTCCCAGCGTTCCCCGGAGGCGCTGTGACTCTGCAGAATGTACACAGTCGGAACCCAAGGGAGCAGCCGGGCTGAGAGCTGCTGAGACGAGACGACCGCTCCCTTCACAGTGCACTCACATTCAGCACTGCCACAGCCCCCCACACACCCCCACAGTCTGGCCAGGATGTGGTCATAGCTTCAGGACGCGTGACGCAACACAGCCGGACCAAGTTCATCAGAACTGAACCAGCACACCCAGACTACTGCTTATATCGCAGGCAGATGTGCTCCACTTCTGGCAGTGACGCGCACAAATGTAAGATAGCAAATCTGAGCCAAATATCCCAAATCAGAGGTCCATGTGGTAAACATTGATTCCCAGACTGGTCACCATGCACCGCTGCAGAGTCCATGCCATCAAATATCTGAGTGGCGTCTTCATTTCCAGAACTTTTTGCATCTAATCATCACGGCTTTTTTGTCCTCTTTTTCAGAGTGAGGCCTAAAAACAACCTAATGGAGATCATAAATTAGAACTTGAAAGCCTTAAAACAGCGAGTCAGAGACACTGATGCTGTTACATCTGTTGTAAAATGTCTCAACTCCAGCTCTGCTGAATTTGCTCCAACATACATGAAGCTGAATGATGCTGCAGCCATTTCCCTGATACTTAGGCTGTGATCAGGTCCTTAACATCAGGTCGGACTCCAATGATAAAACCAAGTTTGGCAGCCATATAAAAGTCTCACTCCCAGATGATCCACTGAAACGCTGAAATAATATCAAACGTATTTAATGAAATAACCAAAACTGTCCTTGTTTAAACATAAAAATCTTGATAAGAAATTCTTGTGCAGATCAGAGGTCACAGATTCCAAACTCCTGCAACACAGTTGTTGCTAAATTTGGTCAAATTTCGTTCAGCTGTGTGTGCACTTTTTTTTTTTTTTTTTTGGTGCAGGATCAGGCCTACAAATCACTGCTGGAGGGAAGAAACAGAATCTAGACAGAGGAGGAGGAGGAGGAGGAGGAGTGTTACACCAGGAGCAACTTCCTCCTTCAGACCCGAATACCGTCCACAGCCCCAGTTAATCTCCGAGTGCTTTTTTATCAGAGCCAGAGGAGTCTGAGACGAGCACAGACTCTCCATCTTCTACAGAGAAAAAAAGGTGGAAATAAGAATGGAGGCTGGAAAAAAGTGCAGGATAAACAAATAAGCTGCTGGAGTGTTTGGAAAGAAGAGTGAGAGGAGAAAGGAAGGGAAAAAAAGGAAAGCGGCCGTCCTCAGGAGGTGTGCCCTCCTGCGACCTCCATGCATCGCCGCGGTCTGATTCTCCCCCACAACTGATGCATTAAGGAGCCTCGGCGCTTTATGTGAGCAGAGCCGCGAGCCACGGCGGCTAGCGAACCTCTGCTGTGCACCAGGAAATGCTTCGGGGATCTGTTCACTCCCTCTCTCTGCGGCCGCGGCCCTCGCTCTCCCACGGACTCTCAGAGACGCCGTTTTATCTGCAGTTGCTTGGATAACAACTGCTAAGCTTCCAGCAAACCAGAGAGGCCCACATGCTGCACACATTTCACCGCTTTTCCTAAAAAATACACAACTCCAGCAAGCCCCTTTGTTTGTCTTTCGGTCGGTCTTTCTGTGCGTTTGTCTCTCGGGCTCCGTTTAACTTTCCTGAAAAAAAAAGTGATTCTGGAAAGTCCCTCTTTTTTTTCAGCTGCTTGTTTAAGTGTCTCTTGAGCAAATATTCGCCCCCTCCTTCCCCCCGAAGCGTTTCAGCTTCTTTGTCCACAGTATTGCAGTGTGATAAAAGGTTGCACTAGGTGGCCGGGCATTTGATTTCTCCATAAAACCCGAGCGTTCCAAGTAATAACACCCCCACCCCGTCCTGCTTCTGCCCCTGCACGCATGTTTGATTGCGAGGATTAGTAAGACAAAGGGCCCAGCAGCAGTTAGTGGCGTCCTAATGAAACGCCGCCACAGATAAATGAGCGTGCCGGTGTTTCCCTGCTCCGGAGTGACCGCCCCCCCGCCAGGATTAAGTGGACTCCTCCTGTTTCTTTTATGCCTTCGTTTCCCAGCAGCGCAGTCGGGCCCTGAGTCAGCGGCCCGCATAGGGAAGAAGCCCCCATCCTCCTCCTCCTCACACCACCACCACCTCCACTCTCCTTTTCTGCCCCGTCCGCCCCCCTCAGTAATTAATTTGGAGGACTGTGAGCGGCGAGGAAGTTAATGGTGATAGTAAGGTGGGACAGGTGGTGATGAGAAGCGGGCCGGCAGCTTGATGACAAAATAAATTCTACATAGATCAGCGTGACGGCTGCAGCGTGAGAACCAACAAACAAGCGATTCTCAAGAATAAAAGCTGCACTTTAAATAAAAACGGCCTCAGAGAACGAGCAGCAAAAATCCAGCCGCACCTCCTCATTTCAGTCAGCCTGACAGCGAAGATATTTGTCTCACTCCTGATTAATATCAATTTTTGTATCATCGGTGTAATGCTGCATGTTTCCCACATCTGGAAGTCTGTGATGGGAGCCAGAAAGTCATGTGACCTGAGTTATTGTAGGAGCTCGGTGGGTTTGTGTCCCTCAGCACTGCTGTCGGGTTTTTTAGTGTAACAGGATGAAACGTAAGGGAAATTATTACATGTTTCCAATTATATGCGTTTCCAGAGTTCATACTCAATGAGCCCGGCATCACAATCACATTCCAATAAGGACAATGGGAATTCTACAAAAGCACATTTTCCCAAGATGGTTTCCACATCAGTTACATAGTTTCAGTTGCAGTTACAAGCGTAAATTATTACAGTGTTACAACACGAGCTCTAATATTCACGCAGAATCAGGGGAGTTATCAGCCTGTCAGGGGAATTCAGCTTTGTGTGATTACAGTCCACTCGGTGCACACACAGGCCTCGGGGGTTATCGATATGAGCGAGGCATGCTGGGAGTTGGGAGGGGAGGTCAGTGTGCCAACAGGCCTGACTGGGTGACCTACATACCTCAGAGCCCGCTCACACCGCTCACCTGAACTGACCCTTTGCCTCCTGCTTCACGGTGAAAGCTCCTCGTATCCGCGGTGTCGGCTGTGGGGATGAGTCCGGTGATTTCAGACGGCTCTGTGGAGTCAGCTCCGGTTTCATTGCAGACTTGTGTCTGTCCCACTGGTGACTCTAAAGTTTCCAATCCAGGAGTCACTCCTGTCACTGGTGTGTCCGGTCTTATTGTTGCTGTGTGATACTGTTGCAGCAGCCGGAATACTTAATCAACATGACAGGCGTCCTGCATTTGCTGAACTTTAGAAACTTGTCTTTTTGCAAAGGATTTCCCGGAACTTTAAATATAATTCAAAGCACAAACTAAGGAGATGGAGGTGGGAGGGGGCAGGGTTGTGCAGTAGGAAGTTAGTCCATGCAGTCCGGGCCTGACTGGCTGCTGGCGTCAGGCTCAGACGATGGAGCGACAGGTAAAAAGACCTTCAGTGGTCTCTGTTAATGATCAGGTTCTCCTTGTCATGACTTTTACATCCTTTAGAGAGATGTTGTTGACCAGGAACTCTGTTCAGTTTGAGCTGAACTAAACTGAATGAGTCTGAGCTTTCAGAGAGATTTGAAAACATCACTGTAAAGGAAAGGGATGATTTATTACACCTGAAATGAATATGGAAAAGAGAATTGTTTGGATTACGTGTTTTCATCATCGATGGAGGCCAAAATCATGACGTGTACCCCGTCTCTCTGCGCGTCTTTCCTTTCTTTCGCAGCTTCTTGTTGTGTGGCCGTCCTGACTGACGTCCACGGGAACAGAACAGCTCGCCTCTTCCCTCCTTTTCTTTTTCTCTCCTTTTCTGTCGAGCCTGACCCCTCTCACTCCCTCTCTTTACTCCCGAACTGAAAACGTGATCACCGATTAGCAGCAACAAGTTCGTCACTCCTCGTCGTTATCTCTGCAATCTGACTTTGACATACTCGACTCCAGCAGCCAAATAAGCGTGTCTGCTGCTTTTTGGGGCCTAATCTGCCCCACGGCTTATCTCACATACTTGTAGAGGAGAGACGGCGAGGAGGAGGGGATGAGGGGGAGGGAGCATTAGAGCAACATAATGCCGTCTTTGTTGGGGCGATCGTCCCATCGAGAAGGTTCTTTACAGCTGGATCATATCTGTAACTTTACTATATCTGACTGTCTGTCTGACTGACTGCCTGTCTGTCTGCCTGTCTGTCTTTGTGGCCTCCAGGTTTCTCTCGTCTGTCTTCTTCTCTTGTTCTTCATTCCTCCAGTCTGTGGAGCAGCAGCAGTCTCTGGGGCAGAACGAGGCAGGGTGGGGCAGGATGGGAGGGTTGTTTGGGGGGGGGGTCAAAGGGGTGGAACATGGAGTCCTGTGCGGGGGTGGGATGTTGGGTGGGGTTTGGGGGAGGGGGGATGCAGGAGGGCAAAGCCGGGGGAAGATGTAAGCCTCCGCCACAGGCCCTGACAGCCACACAGGAAGGAGATCACAGGAGATCAGCCCACCGCTGCTTCAACATTACAGCCCCCACCACCAACACCACCACCACTACCAATCTCATCGCTCACAGCACCCCCCTCCCCTCTCCTCCTCCCTGTGAGGCCTGTCTGCTTCCTCTGGAAAGAAAGAGGAGCAGAGGAGACACACACTTCAGATGAGGGGTGTACATTCCTCCTGGTCATGAAAAGTGAGAGAAGACTCCCACCATCCTCTGTGTTCGCTTTGGCAGCACGATTTTAAGTTTGCTGCTGGCAGACGGACGGTTTTTAAGAAGTTTATTCAGAGATTAAGGCTGTGATTAATCATTATGATTTCAGTTATGATTTTGGCTTTAAATGAAAATGAGTAGATGGTCAGATAAAACGGATCTGCTTTGAGGGTCACTTCAGTCATGAAGCTCTTTTATTCTTGTGTTAAAAATCAGGCGCACCCCTCTCCTTTACAACGATGCGTTCTCCTCTGCACGGACCTGAGCCCCAAAGAGCTGCAGCAGCCACGTCAGTAATTTGAAGTCATGTTAATCAGCCCAGATTTAGATTCTGGTCTGGATCAGCTCGGTAAGTCTGACTTGGTGTCATAATATGAATAAACTGTCTGCTCTGGTCGGTGTGTGGAGCAGACGGAGGGAGGAGTAAAGTTTCTCCTGCCTCTCAGAATAAACTGTGGGGGGGGGGGTCTGCACGCTCGTGTCTGTCTACTGTCCAGATAAATCCCAGCCTGCCCAGTGGACCCCTGCAGCCAGCACCAGCCTCTGTGTATGACCTTTAACCTCTATGAATGAGTCTGACTCATATTTATTATTAAACTCTGCAGTCTGAGGTTTGTTTGCCGCGGGTCCCACCTGAGCCAGACTGAGCATGTCTGCACAATCATGGCTGCCGTTACCCGAGTGTGTGCCGCCGTGGCTTCATGTTTGTGAAGTTATAAATAGCAGCAGCCTGTTGATGAGCTCTGAGCTGCACAGTATAGAGTTCTACTCCATAATGCTCTGCAGTCCAATCTGAACACACACACACACACACACACACACACACACACTACACACACACACTTCCTGCAGATATTCAGTTTCATTTTTAAAAAACCCGTGTTTGAAAGTTTTTTGTGAAACTAAAAGTTCTGCGCAGTGTTTGAACCTCTTTTACTTTGGAATTAAAAGATTCCTGCTGAAGAGGAAACATCCTCGTGGAGAGAGGTCAGAGGTCACACAGGGCAAATCCAGGGTGAGGACACAGTAATGGGGGGAGGTGGGGGTTAAACCTGTGAGCCTTTGGGTTTGTTTTCATCAGAGAGAGAGGGAGAGCTTAAAGCCTCGCTCGCTCGCTCCAGTGGGCAGCCTTGGCCCAGAGAACGACAACAAAGCCAGTTGCTGAAAAAAGGTCGCTGCTGCTCTGACATCTAGTCGAGCTCCAGTTGGCTCGGCGGAGAGGAGGGAGGGTCCGGGCCGGTAGCCATGTTGGCCCGCAGAGACAGAAACAGCTGAGAGAAGCCGAGGCAGGACAAACACAGCAGAGAGTACGTGGCCACAAGCAGAGGGAAACCTGAGTTTTCTGTAGATAAAGACACACCTCTGCACATTCGGTCTGAATTCACACCCTGACCCTGACCCTGACCTGCTGCTGTCTCACTGCAGACCGTTAAACTCACATGGATATGTCTGCATGTCGGGTTCAGGTGAGCACTGGGAGGAAGCATCAACATTTAATTTCCTGTTTCTGGTGAATCCTTTTACACCAGTTTCTGCCTCATTAAATGTTTATTTATGCAAAGCAGAACCCACATCCCAGGCACCAAGCAACACCTTCCAAAGCAGGTGGAGCAGGAAGGCTCTTAGGCTGCTTTCAAAATAAATGTTCTCCACTTTAACATCAGCACACAGGTATGATCCACCTTCTGTTTGAGAAAGTAACTGTTCTGCGTGTGCACCTGCTCACCTTAATCAGATACATTAGTTTAATTCAGAAGCACGTGCACATTAATAAATCTGCAGCTCATTTCTCACATGTGAAATTGTGCAGTTGTTTTTAATTACAGATACACTCACAGGTAAAGCCAGCTCAGCTGCAGATCTGTGTCTGAAAAAGCTGTATTTCAATCAAAGTATCTCAGTGAGTTTGGACGTTTTATGTGATTTCTGCCTTTTATAATATAGACGGGAACACATTTAACATTTGCAGACATTTCCGTGAGTACGTGGCTGCCACTGAGCCCTGCTGCTGCTGTTAAATAACCAAAGTCCTTCAGTTCACTCTTATTTCTGTTTCATGAGGTTTTATGTCTTTACTGTCTCGTATGAGCGTTTTCAAAGCCTTTGTGCATCCACAGAGGGACAGCTAAACCAGGGTGAACCAGATCAGGAGACAGGTGAGACGATCTGTCCGACCCGAGCTCGTCCCCACAGAGCGCCGCACGGACGTTTATCAGCAGTCTGTCATAAAATCTGAAAAACACGCACGAGTGTGTGGCTTTGATTTGATTTGCAGCCTTATTACCAGGCCGAGGGCAGAACAGGTTAATGAGACACTATTGACTGATAGTCCAGAGCCAGAGACCACACACATACACACACACAGACACACACAGAGTCACTTGGTCAGCGGTGGAAATCAAACCTTAGTGTTGTGGTAAAATGTGGTGTTCTCAGGTTTCAGCTGCTTGGCTTTCCTTTGACTTTATGAATACTACAATACCCATGAGCCTCAGCAGCATCAGCAGCATTAAATTATTCTAATAGATAATAATCTGAGCTTGTGCAGAAGATTTTAGGGGAAAAACAAATTACAATTCACAGTTTCTGCTAAAACCACCCAATCAGTGCCTACAATGCCAAAAACATCACTCAGGACTTACAGCTTCAGTGTGAATGCTGCACATACAGTATTGTAAAAAACATTAATTTCTGTAGTCCTCAGCAAACTGGAGCCCCGCCTTCTTGGATGGTCTGTTAGTCCAATGAAGCACACCAGCCATATTATTGGTCAGATAATTGAATTAAAAATGCTCCAAAAGGCTCCAACAGCACAAACACGGTCCAGCGGTCCAATTCAGGGACTCCAGTTAGCTGAGGTGAAGCCGAGCAGACAGCTAGCAGCTACAGCCACCTGTGTCGCCATCCACCTGTCAAAGAGGCCACGCCCCCCATTAATGCAAATGTTAAATATGCTCTAGAGACCAAAGCAGTTTCTGTATCAGGCTGTAAACATGTTTATTCTGCTGGAAAGTTTTAACATGGGAGTCTATGGGGACTGACTCACTGTGGCGCCTCTGCTGGACACCAGAGGAACTGCATCTTTTGATTGTTGGCTCAAGTATGTTTCTGCTCAGATTTGAGCAGAAACAAACAAACAGTGTTTGGTGGCGAGATGCATCCTGGGAGTCGTGTCGCTTCTTTGGTGCACATCCATGTGACAGCTGAAGAGAGACTGCTGTCAGCGTGCACTGTTAGAAAATAAATGGGGACGTTTTCTTGTAAACTCCTTTAATGAATCTCCTTCTGTGGCTTTAAAGTTCTCCGTCCAGTTTGTCTCAGTAAACTCTGCAAACGAGGTGTCAGCGTTTGTCCTAAAACCTGCTGTGTCTCATACCAAGGTGTATGTGTGTGTGTGTGTGTGTGTGTGTGTGTGTGTGTGTGTGTGTGTGTGTGTGTGTGTGTGTGTGTGCTGGTGGTCTGGGCTGTATTCATTATTTAGTGAGAGCTATTACTGGGGATAAGAGGCTGCTCTCTCCTCTCTCTCAGGACCATATCGATTGCTTTAATTGCCCGAAAGATTGTCAACTCTTAAGATAGATATTAAAGCGCCGACGAGGCTCTGCCAGGATGCATGGCAAATGGAGCTAACGGCCCTGTGTGTGTGTGTGTGTGTGTGTGTGTGTGTGTGTGTGTGTGTGTGTGTGTGTGTGTGTGTGATAGGGTGAGGATAGAGGATTGGCTGAGCCCAAAGTGGGATGCAACATGTCCCAGGCTGCCTGTCGTGCAGCAGGCGAGGTCTCGCCTCGCCTGATCGATAACATCCTTGTGAACACACGAGGCGCTCTGTGGCACTCACTGACAGGAAGTAAAAAACATTTTAAAAAAAGAGGAAGAGAGGGATGATGGGGGGGGGGGTCAGAGGGGGCGTTAGCTGGTTGGTCATCTGTTTGCGAATCAATATGTTTAGGAAACAGTTGTTTGTTATCTCGCAAGGCAGCAAGATGTGACTGCAGTGTCCCACATAGTCAGGACTCACACACACACACACACACGCGCACACACGCACACACGCACAGTGAGCATGTAGGGACAGTGATCTGTGTAAACCTGCCGTCCCCTGATGGACGAGGTCGGCTGAGGTGAGCAGTGATGTCGCCGCCATAATCACACGTCCTTCGGTTTAATTCCACAGTAGCTACAAATAAAACTGCAGAAGAAGAAGGAAGGGGGTGCAAAGGCAGGAACAGGTGTGTGTGTGTGTGTGTGTGCTGTTAGTCAGTGTTTGTCTGTGAAACACAAAGCTCGCTGGACAAAGTTCCTTAAAACTTAAAGGACAAAAACCGACGACTCGGAGCAGCCGCGGTCCCCAAATCATTTTCATGTCGTTCACTCTGATCATACGTAACCTGATGGTTTGAGTTTAGTGGCAGAATTTACATATTTAATGTAGGGTTAAATGTATTTGTATTTGCAGTAGTACTACATTACCTGTGTAGACTCTTGAGATTGCTACAGTCACCTGAAAGCAGCTACATTTTCCAGTTCTTTGTTTTTCCTGCGACCAAAAACATCATTTAAAATCAATTTATTCTTATTAAACAGTGGGTTTGACAGCTTTACAGACCGCGCTGGGAATCTGTTTTCCCGGAATAAGAAAGCTTTGGTACGAGCTTTGAGGGAAATACTGCAGAGTTGTTAAAATTCCACTGAATTTATTTAAGCTTGAATTTTTTCCACATAAATGTTCCACTGTTGTCTCTCAAATGACGGTTTTCCAGGAAGCGTTCTGGTAATTTATTATCAGCCTAAAGGACTCGTGCCTGTGGAACGACTCACCGCCAGTGCGGTTCGTTCATTCGCGCACTTTCTCGTTTTGCGCAGTAATAATTGCGTCTGCTGCTGAGACTTTTCCATCAGAACCAAACGGCTAATGTTGGCTCATCACCCGGAGGAGGTGACCTGCAGTCGCAGCCTCGGGCCTCTTACGTCTGCTCGGGATGTTTGTTGTGTTTGGAGGGGAGGGTGTGGGCTTCCCTGCTGCTCCAATCCCGGAGAAGAAAATGTTTATTTGGAGCTAAACCTGGAACGCCGGTCAGGGATTAACCTGCTAACTGATTTAAGTGTTGTTCCGCTGCTGCTTGGAAAACAAGCAACCTCAGGTGACCTCCACCTGTGCTGTAATCCCAGCAGAGTCCAGATTTATCATCTAACGGGAGATTTCCATCACAGGAACCTGAAGCTGTCCGATCTAACAGAGCGTGCGATGTGGAAACCCTCCTGAACTTTGCTTGACTGAGGAGCTCCCACTGGGTTCATCAGTCAGGTGTGTGGGGTTCCCTCCTCCCTCTTATTAAGACTGACTGGAAACACTGGAAATAGGAAACGCTCAAAATCAAAGGTGTTTCACTTTTGGAAATCAGGGATGTGAAAACACGATGAGGGCTGAATTCTGCATTCTCTTCTTTTAAGGTTTGTTGCTGTGGAAACCAAAAATGGAGCTAAAAAGGGAGAAAACTCAGTCAAGATTCACCTAAAAAACAAGAACCACTCTGGGGTCAAAGGTCAAAGGTGGCCTGATATTTGGATGCAAGCTATAATGAGATGTTCAGAATCATATAACAGCCTCATTTCCTAAATGCTGCCGATGCAAACAGAATTTGAAGCACTTTTAAAGATTAAAGACATTTTATGAAACCTTGGCCTTATTTGACCTTGAAGAGGTCAGGGGTCAAATGTGACATGATATTTAAATACAGTACTTTCAATATGTTGACAACACACACGCGTAAGAATCATAGTTATCAGGCTTTTTGTCCATTTTGGGCCACTTGGTGGATGTGAGCCAGATTTTAATGGATTGTTAACATGACCTCTGACCTCTGCACTCATACACAGTTTTATCAGAATTCATTCAAAACTTCCCCAGCTGTTTACCGACAGAATGAAACGCACAGGTGATAATGCAGCTCCTTTAATGTCTGCGCTGATGGAGCTGAGACGCGTCTGCGTATGTATGCTGTTTGTTTTAATCAACACTTAAAATGACCTCAGCCTGCAGCTGCACCGGTATCTCTTTGATGTGAAACCATTCGGCGGCGGAGGCTATGGCAGAACATTGCTGCGACGGTCACTGAGCAGCTGATTCGGTCCCTCCGATCCTATAAATCAGCTCTTCTTGACAGAAACTCCGAAGGCAGCCTGGCAGAGACGATTGCGAGGCTCTCGCTCGTCTCGGCTGAAGCCGACTTCTGTGGACAGAAATGAACTCTGTTTTCTGACATCAGCAAATCCCGCTGAAGTCGCGCGGGGACGCCGATGGAGGAGCGAGCCGTTAGAGGATCAGAAAAGAGCCGCGGCTTCCCTCCTCATGTTTCAGTCGCAGGAGGAAACGTGCGGGCACACTGACACGATTAGGAAGGAAATCCACGAGTAATCCAGCAATCCTGTCTGATTTAAAGCCATTAACCTGAGTGTAGAGGGGAGGAAACACGGAGGGGACGCCCATCTCTTCGCTTCACCTCTGCAGAGGAGTTTCCTCAGCTGTGGCACTGAAACAAAGGAAGCAAACCAGCTCAGTAACACTGGACTTAGCAGTCAGAGCTTTTATTAGCGTCAACTCATTCTTTGACATTTTGCTCCTCTGCAGATGAAACTTAAGATCTGACTCTTCACCACGCTGCAAACCGTGTGGGCTGCTCAGTAAGGGAGGCATTTTCCTCACAGTTTGCATCTTTTTGGAGGACACAAAGACTCAAAGCTGTCCAACATTTCACTAAAAGCAAACAAGAGGCACGTCACGTGCTCCAGTCTGCAGATCTCTGTGAAAGCACAAAAAGAGGTTTAAGATGCTAAAATGTCCTTTTCCCTCTCGCTGCACTGAACTAATCGCTCTTAAATGAGTCTCCATCATCAAATGTGGATTGTATCTGCGTTCCTCCCGTGCCATCTCTGAGCAGGAAGATGTGTTGGGAAGACTTCCTGTGATGGGACGTCTGATCAGCTTTGAGCTCGCTGAATACAAATAAAAGAAAAACTGGAGAAACAGCAGAAGCAGCATCCTGAAACAAAGCTTTAAAGTCAGAACTCACCTGTCCCTCATACAGCTGATGTCAGGTGAGGACAGGTATGTTCAGGATGCAACCTGCAGCCTCGGCTGGGGTCACCGCCTTGGCTCAGATGAAACCAGGTTATTAAAGCCTCTTTTACCCTCAATCTGCTGCGGCCGTCTGTCTGTCATCCATTATTAGTCTGATGTTTACCTGATGTGACCTAAAGCTCAGCGTGTCCTTGGCTCACCTCAGGTATCAGTTAGGGGCTGTTTCATTTTGACACGCCCACCCCCGCAGGTGAGGGCACTTCTTCACCTTTCAAAGCCCTTCAGCATGACTGAACTTTACAGCTGCTTCCCCCCCACCGCTGTCTGTCCCTCTGTTTTCTATGGTGGGAGTCAGGTGGGTGAGAGGTTAGGGGGAGCTGTGGGGGTGTTACAGGAAGTGTGATGAGTCTGTTCCAGGTGGTGTAGTGTAGGTTAAATCCCCTCAGAGGAGGAGGAAGAATTGGATCAGACCTGATCCTGCTCAGAGTCTCTGATCTGTTCCCAACCTGTTCCTGTACACACACACACACACACACACACAGACACACACAGACACACACACTTCTGAAACTCGTCAGCTGTCATTTATCAAATATCTGATCTTTTATTCAAATTCAATCTTTATTTAAACAGGATCTCTTTAACAGGAGAGACCTGTGTCAGTGAGACAGGTGAGAGGAAAGCGTTCGGAGTGCGACTGCAGACGAATTAATAAAAACCTTTTAACGTTGTTTAATGAAATCAGTGAATCCGGTTTCAGAGTGAATTAAAGGGACAGTTAGTGCAGCATCCACCGGTCGCTCTCAGGCCGATTTCTTGTGCTCGTTTTTCCCTTAATGGATTAAATTATTATTATTAGATTCATATTAATTGAGAACAGGAGATGATTGATCAGAAAGGAATTATTGAGGAATTGTAAACGAGTAAAATATCAGAGTGGAAACAGGCGGTGTCCTCTGATCACTCACTCACACTTTAATATTTTTCCAGACAGGGGGAGGAACCAAGCGCAGGACACGGGGCGGCTGAGGAAAGTCCAAAATCCAAATCTCTAGTCAATAAACAGGAAGTGGTTGTAGAAAAGGCAAACGGCCTACAGGCGTCATAAAGAGGAGGAAATAAAGCGGTCTGATGAGAACGAAGGGAAGCAGACATTAGGTGAATGGACAGCGCTGAGACGGATCAGGGCAGATGGTTACAGAGGAGTGAAACTGGCACAGATACAGAGAGACTACAAAATAAAACAGGAAGTAACTCAAACCTAAATAAATGATCCCAAACGCGTAGAGACGAACCTCCTCATCAGAAAAACTCCCTCCGACTTCACGAGAGCAGCTTCTCAGACTCTCAGCTTTTCCTTTCAGTGACTGTAATAGTTTTCATCTAGAATTAATTCGTCGAGCTTTCTGATGATGTTTCATTTTGTTAGCGCCAAAGAGCGCCTGCCTGCTCCGGCTCTTCAGAGCAGGGTGGGTTTGTGATGGCGCGTGTCCCAGTGTGGTGTCTGCACTTTTGTTACTGACACATCAGGTTCGAGCTGCTTTCCTCTTTTCCCTCGTTTGAGTTTGTGTGAAGCTGAAAACAGGAAAAGGTTAAAAAGGAAGCAGAATCCCTTTAAAAGCAGCGTTCCTGCTTAGACTATCTCAGGTGTGTGCGTGTGTGTGTGTGTGTGTGTCCTGCTGCGTAGGTAGATTTTGAGTAAAGTTTTCCTCTCGCTGTCCTCTCGCTGCACTCCCATTAAAGCTCCTCCTCCCGTTCGGCGCCGTCCAACAGATTTGAGAATGACCTTGCAGCGTTCCTCCGCCAGCCTTCCCACTCGTAAGTGCTCGGGATAATTTATATATAAAATGTGGGCGTGTGTGTGTGTGTGTGTGTGTGTGTGTGTGTTGGGGGGGGGGTGAAAAATGGCCATTTCCATCTTTAGGTGGCCAGGGCTCTCCATTACCAAAATGGGCTGAGTCACCGCACCGCGGGAATGTTAATGAGCAGCCTGCCGACCCCCCCGCAGCACCTCCCCCCCAACCTCTTTCATCCAGCCTCTTATCTCATGATGCAGCAGATTATTCCATTGACTTATTCAAGGGCTGCACTTTATGATCATGAATTTTACTGTGCCGGGCTCTACGTGTCCTGCACGTCTACTCAGCTCCATCACCTCCACCTCCTCCTCCCCCCACAGCCTGTCTCTGCGTTCATGTTATTTCTCCGTTATGTTGTGAGGGGAAACCATTGTTGCATTCATGAGCTTTAATATGAAATGTGTTAGAATTTGCACCAGTAATCAGAAAGCATTTCCTTTCCTGCACCATGTTTTTGAATGTGACATCAGCAACTGGTGCTGATGGAACTTGGAAAGTTGTTTTTCTGACCGGAGTCGGTATTTTTATGAAGTTTCCAAGTTAGAAACTTGTCTTCGTATTATTTTGACTCCATATGGAAGCACGGTGAAGATGGATGAAGTGCACCGGGGTCAGCGGGAGGCGACAGGCAGCATCCGGCTGTCAGAGGCTCTGACTCTGCGACGGGCCTCACGCTGAGGGAGCGAGGCTGGTACCGTTAGAGACCATCGCAGTTTAGGAAGGAGAGAAGATGAGCCCTGTGTACCTTTCCTCCTCTTCCTCTTCCTCCTGTTGCAGCTTCCAGACAGACACCATCAGGTCGACTTCTAAGCTCCACCTCTATAAAACTCAGCGCCTCTGATGCAACACGTGGCGAATTTTAAAAAGCTCACATTCTTCCAGAATCTGCATTTTCATGACAGTCCAGCTGTCCTCAGCTTCGACTGTGTTCAGGGAAACTTTCTGCTCTTCAATGAATTCAGTCTCTTGATTCATTTCCTTTTTGAGAAGAGCACAAATGATACAAAGCATCAAAACTGGTAGTTTCTCATGTTTTAATCTCCAACTTGTAGCTTAATCGCTTGTTAGCTTTGCACTGCATGCTGACAGAGACAGAAGGCACGACATGCAGTCGTTCCAGCATAATGGAGAAGATCCTGAAGGAGCTCCTGGATGTGTTGAGCCTGCACTGAACTCTGTAACAGGAACAAAAAGCTGCAGCGGCCTCTTCAGAAAAGCAGGAGGACAGAGAGGGTTAAAGCTCTGATGTGGCCCGGAGGAAGTGATGTGAGGAGTTCATGTTTCTTTACAGCTCGTCTCCTACAAATGAGGCCGTCTGTTTCAGAGGGAGTGCGCTTCGTTAAGAGTCATTTTGTAGAAGTTCCCAGCGACATGCAGACAGAGGAGGGTGTGGGTTAACACTTATCGGTTGCTTTCCGAGTTCATTTGCCTCCGAATGAACTCCGTCTTGTATTCTTTTAAGCAGTCTTTATGCTAAGCTGCACTAACCACATCCTGATCCAGCTCTTCTGGAGCAAACAGACGGAGAGAGCAGGAATAACGCTGCAGACCGCTGTCTGCATGTTGTAACTGTGCAGTGTCACCAGAGGGTGTGAGCTACACTTCATGTTTGTGCTGTTGGTCTTTTAGCTTGACTGAAATCAGGACAAAGATCTCAGCTGTAGGAAAGTGAACAGTGTCCTGCAGCCCGTCGGCATTCCTCCTCCTGCTTTTCGGTCTTTGATACGGTTTTCCATGCTTCTTCCTCTTTGTGTTTTTCAAAGAATCTTTAAACTAATCAGCATTTGACCTGCATGTGGTGTCATCACCATCAGGCTACGTACTGTTGGTTGTTGGACAGCAAACCTCTGCAATAGTTACCCACAGTCCTTCACTCTGCAAAGCCCAAGACCAAAACAGACACCAGCGCAGGACCGTAATCCTGCACGAGCTGTGAAGGAACTTCACCTCTAGAAGACAGAGTTGAAGCTGCTCTTCCTCACATCCCGTTTAGAATTTAGAAGATCCTTTTGTGGCTTTTTGCTTTTTCCCAAACACTTCAGGAGCTTCACGTTCCAGGGATCTTCACACATCAGAGTCATCCTGAACGGCGGTCATCACGCTTTGATTCATGTTTTAAAGTGAATCAAATAACCAGGAAATAGCTGCTTTATGGGTGCTGCACATTGCTGTTATTCCAGGAATAAAACAGACCCCATCTCAGCCGCTTATCCCCCCTAGCCCTCCACCCGACGGGAAAGAGCAGCTCCAAATCCCCTCCAACAATAAAGAGCCTAGCGTTGGAGGATCAGCCACCTTATCCCTGCTAA
>JAMQGT020015308.1:0-2500 GCA_024447675.2 Pterophyllum scalare | reverse complement strand
TGATTGGGATTGAAGTGGAGCTTTGCATTGTGGGAAGTTGGAGGTGGGGGGTTGTGGTAAACTTTGCTCGTTCAGCGGGAATAAGAGGGAGAGCAGTGCATTGTGGGAAGGAGGCGGCAGTGGCGATGCTATTGGGGGAGGTCGATGCTCAATTTTGTGTTTGCTGCCTTTAATTCCAGCTGAAGGTTCTCCTGCTTCAAAGCCATTACCATTGATTTTCTTTTTCTTCAGCCGCAGCAAAATGGGATTGGAGTCACACTGTAGGACCTCCGACTACTTCATCCTCCTCATCTTCATACTGCATCCTCCTCCTCCTCTTTGTTGCTTCCTTACTTACTGTACTGATTTGGTTTCTCTGCATCCTCTATTGAACTGAGTCTCTGCGGGACATTCAGCTCTTCCTCTGCTCCAGCGTTCGTTTCTATTAATTGAAATTCAAACAGTTTGTTCTGCTGAGTTCGGGACACGAACCGGCACACTGATCAACACTCGAATCAACAGAGGGGAGTATCGATGAACAAAGGCAGAAAGAGAACATTTAATTAAAGCCTCTGCGAAGCCCAACATTCACATCTGATAAAGAGTCAGGGCAGAGAGAAAATGAAGAAGGAACCCAACGAGTTGCAGGTGAGGGGAGCGCCAACAGGACAGCAAGGGAGAGCAGAAACCAGTTCCAGACACGACAAATGCGGCACATGTTCAACACTCAGTGCTGCTGTTATGAATTAACTCTATATATGCTGTGGTATCAGCTAATGCTAGCTAGCCTGGTTATCAGTCAGTTAGCTGAGGTGAAGCCCGGCAGACAGCTAGCAACTACAGCTGCCTGTGTCACCATCCACCTGTCAGTCAGAGAGGCCACGCCCCTAATGATGCACACTTTTGTGAAGGGGGAAACTAGCTATAGAGGCCAAAGCAGTTTCTTTATCAGGCTGTAAACATGTTTATTTCTGCTGTAAAGTTTTAACATGAGAGTCTATGGGGACTGACTCACTGTGGCGCCTCTGCTGGACGCCAGAGGAACTGCAACTTCATGTTCCAGCCTCAGACTCTGCTGATTGGTTTTCCTCCAACATCACATGACAAACGGGCGTCGATGTATCTGCTTTATTGAGATTTGTTAGAGAGAGAGAAAGTGGACTCAAGTCTCTCCCGCTCGCTCACTCACACAAATCTCAATAAAGCAAATACATGGAACACCCATTGTCATGATGTTCAAGGAATCACAAGGCTGGAACATGAAGTTGCAGTTCCTCTGGCGTCCAGCAGAGGCACAGCAGTGAGTCAGTCCCCATAGACTCTAATGTAAAACTTTACAGCAGAAGTGAACATGTTTACAGCCTGATAAAGAAACTGCTTTGGCCTCTATAGCTAATTTCCCCCTTCAGCAAAATACAGTTGGGCGTGGCCTCTCTGACTGGCACGTGGTGGCACGGCACTGTGGGTCACTGTGTCTGCAGGGCTTCGCCTCAGCTAACTGACTCATAAGTTGGCTGCTGGTTCACTGATACCAGCAGCATATATCATTCATCATAACAGCAGCACTGAGTGTTGAACATGTGCCTCATGTGTGTGGACTGGTTTCTGCTCTCCCCTTGCTGTCCTGTTGGCGCTCCCTCACCTGCAACCCGTTGGGTTCCCTTGGCTTCCTGAGCTCTGGGATCTGAATGTTGGGCTTCGCAGAGGCTTTAATTAAATTTTTCTTTTTTCTCCCTTTTGTTCATCGAACACCCCTCTGTTGATTCGATGTTGATCATGTCCAAATTTAGGTGTCCTAAAACAGAACAAACTGTTTGAATTTCAATTAATAAACGACTACAAAGCCGAATGTCCCGCAGACACTCAAATGAGATGCAGAACCAAATCACTACATAAGTAAGGAAACAAAGAGGAGGGATGCAGTAGATCAGGAGGTGGAACCGAGATCCTGCGTGTGACTCAATCCCCATTTTGCCTCCAACTAAAAGAAAATCAAGATGGTAATGGCTTTGAAGCAGGAACCTTCAGCTGGAATTAAAGGCAGCAAACACAAAATTGAACACGGCCCGATGGCACCGCCACTGCCGCCTCCTTCCCCCACGATGCATGCTTCTCCCTCTATTCCGCTAACCAAAGTTACCACAACCCCCACCTCCAAACCCCACAATGCAAAGCTCCACTTCAATCCCAATCAGCAGCAGCAGCTGATGCAGTGAAGGAGGAGAGGAGGGACAAAGGAAAAAGTAAAGCACGGTTATGATAGAAGGATGGAAGGAAAAGAGAAATGATCATTGAATAGGAGCGAGATCAAGAGGTGAAGGTAGGGATAAAGAAAAGAGAAATACAGAGAGAGGGGTGGGGAGGTGACAGGAATATGAGAAAAGGAAAGGAAGGGAAGAGAGGAAAAAGAAAAAGAGATGACAGCTAAAAGAATTACATAAAGAGAAGTGAATAGAGACAAAGGAGGAGGCGATGGGAAGCAGAAGGAAGGAAAGGAGATAAGCAGACATCAGAAACAGAA
>JAMQGT020015307.1:0-33209 GCA_024447675.2 Pterophyllum scalare | reverse complement strand
TCTGCAGGTGGGGACAACAGACCACTTCTCAGTACCTATGCTTTCTGGCTGATGTTTTGGTCACATTTGAATGTTGGTGGTGCTTTCACACTCGTGGTAGCATGAGACGGACTCTACAACCCACACAAGTGGCTCTGGTAGTACAGCTCATCCAGGATGGCACATCAATATGAGCTGTGGCAAGAAGGTTTGGCTGTAACTGGGAGAACAGGCAGGCAGCACCTGCCAAGAGCCCTGCAAAATGCACCTCCAGCAGGCCACAAATGTGCGTGTCTGCACAAATGCTTAGAAACCGACTCCATGAGGATGGTATGAGGGCCCCACGTCCACAGATGGGGGTTGTGCTCACAGCCCAACACCGTGCAGGACGCTTGGCATTTGCCAGAGAACACCAGGATTGGCAAATTCGCCACTGGCACCCTGTGCTCTTCACAGATGAAAGCAGGTTCACACTGAGCACATGTGACAGACGTGACCTGGAGACGCCGTGGAGAGCGATCTGCTGCCTGCAACATCCTTCAGCATGACCGGTTTGGCAGTGGATCAGTAATGGTGTGGGGTGGCATTTCTTTGGAGGGCCGCATGGCCCTCCATGTGCTCGCCAGAGGTAGCATGACTGCCATTAGGTACCGCGATGAGATCCTCAGACCCCTTGTGAGACCATATGCTGGTGCGGTTGGCCCTGGGTTACTCCTAATGCAGGACAATGCTAGACCTCATGTGGCTGGAGTGTGTCAGCAGTTCCTGCAAGATGAAGGCACTGAAGCTATGGACTAGCCCGCCCGTTCCCCAGACCTGAATCCGATTGAGCACATCTGGGACATCATGTCTCGCTCCATCCACCAACGTCACGTTGCACCACAGACTGTCCAGGAGTTGGCGGATGCTTTAGTCCAGGTCTGGGAGGAGATCCCTCAGGAGACCATCCGCCACCTCATCAGGAGCATGCCCAGGCATTGTAGGGAGGTCATACAGGCACGTGGAGGCCACACACAATACTGAGCCTCATTTTGACTTGTTTTAAGGACATTACATCAAAGCTGGATCAGCCTGTAGTGTGTTTTTCCACTTTAATTTTGTGTGTGACTCCAAATCCAGGCCTCCATTGGTTAATAAATTTGATTTCCATTGATGATTTTTGTGTGATTTTTGTTGTCAGCACATTCAACTTTGTATTGAACAAAGTATTCAATGAGAATATTTCATTCATTCATTCATTCAGATCTAGGATGTGTTATTTGAGTGTTCCCTTTATTTTTCTGAGCAGTGTATTTCAATTCAGCATTCACTGAGTGTTATGTCTCTCTCTCTTACTGTATGTCTCACTGAAAACCGTCATGTCTTCAAAAGGCTTGTGAAAAAAATTTACAAATGCGAGGTGGAAAACTGATTTCTTGACAGCTGATGTTTACTCATTATTTGTTTATATGGTTTGTCCACTGGCACACTGTCCACTTATCACTGATAAAGTATGTTGTCCAGTTGACTTTCTTAGTTGTTAGGTTTGTCCAGTTTGACTATCAGAGACTAGAATCTCTACCGACTGATGGAAATAATAATAATAATAATAACAATAATAATTTTAAGGTAGAAGAAAGATGGGCAGAAGGCTCGGTGATAAGGAAGGCTAATGTCTAGATCTTTATTTTTTAGCCCAGGTTAGCCCAGTCTCATGGTAAATGCTTATGAACTGTGATGGAATGAGACATATGAGCCACATATTTGTATAATGAATACAAGACTTGAACTTTTTCTGACAGCCAAATCAATGAAAATTAATGTATTTCAACTAGTAGCATGTTTTGTACCAGCAAAAAATATATTTTCAAAATTCCTTTGAAAAATGTAGTACGAAGAAATAAGTACTAAAATAATAAAATATATAAATGCACTAGAGTAATTTAGTATCTAAACCTAACAAAGAGCAATCACGGCAATTTGTCATGTGCTTTACTTATCATCATATTTAGTAAAACTCACAGCACTTTGGCAACCCCTGTGCAAAGCCATCTTATGTGTAGAAAAGAAAGTCATTTGGCAAAGGAACAGAGTCTGCACATCAGTCTATTCTAAGCTTTGCATCTCAGATTGAGAATTGGCTTGTGCCCCGCTCTGTTGTACTCCCACTGATTCTATCTATTGTGAAGCGTCTGTTCTTCTGTTGCAATGCCCCACTGGTTTGCTTGAAATGGATTACACATCATTAGTTTTGTATTTTGTTGCATTCTCAAACTAACACGTAAAAAAAAATACAATTCTAGTTTACAAGCAGCAGCCAATAAATTATGAGAAGCATTCTGAATAAAGTATTAACAAGTACATTATAAAAGACTTCACTAAATATACTGAACCTGCAAAAATATCAGTTTTAAAATCAAATCTGTATGCCAAAATAAATCAATAGAATCTTAAGTAAAATAAAATAAATGGAATAAACCTACATTAGTGACAGTTTGCTATTATCAAGATCAAAATCACTTCCATCGGGAGCTTTTAAAAACAAAAGCGGCAAAATACTACTGCACCAGAACACAAGCAGTTACCACTGAAAATATTGATCTTACTTTTTCTTTGTGTCTTACTGTATCTATTATAAATACTATACAGCAAAGCGGTCCCATTTCCTTTGCTAAGGAAGTGACACCTTTTTTGTTTGTTTGTTTGTTTGTTTTAACACCAAATATAAAAGTTGATGCTTACACAACAATAAAATCCTGAAAGAAAATAAGTTTGTTGTAGGACCTGATGGAGAAAAAGAACAATTTTCTCACTTTTCCTCCTTCATTCATCCATGTTAAATACCACTCTCAACTAGAGTCATTCTCAGTCTGGCACTTAACAAAACCACAGTTCTTCATCCATATTAGTGCCAGCAAGGCAATCGCTCACTGAACCCTCACAAAATAGTTTGGCTAAGAGGATTTGGCTAATATCTCATTAGCTTAAAGGCAACAGCTTATTCTGCCCTCGCTTTTATTTGGACAGCACAGCTCTGGATTAACACTCTCTAAATAACAAATGCCACCAAGCCAATTTATCTGGCTTTGTTCACTTTAATTTAATTTCCATCACCCCTCAAAACATCTTCAGACTGGTTTTATTAGGACTGTGAAAACTTGTCAGGTTCAGGATGAGACTAGAGGTTGACAGTGGTTTGGCTGAACAATCAACAGGCAAAGTGGAAGAGACAAGGGGTGCCAGCATCCCAGTATCAGTATAGCACCAGCTCCTGCTACAATAATGTGTTACATGCCATGCTGAGACACAAGCTAGCAATTGCTGTCATACCTATTTGTTAAGCTTTACCAAAGAAGGGTACACCATGCTTCTGTATGTTTCCTTAAACCTTCACAATATGACATAGCATAAAAGGAGGTAAAGTTCTTTCAGCTCCTTTTCACTAACTGTAAAAGTGTATGTGCCAAAGCTGTTTCTACTCATGGACATTACTCTGCTGATCTGTGTGGGGAGTTACTGTCGGCTCTGCTTTGCTCGGCTGATTTTTCAGCTCCTCAGCTCAAGCGGCTGTCTTGTCCTCATTCCCCAATCTTTCCTATATCTTAGAGTATGATAGGTTTGTGCTAATGAAGCTCCTTTGGAACATATAAGGACACCAACTTGATGTTTTAGACATCCTTTTCATCCACTCTGAGCAGAAGCTCACACACCGGAGTTTCTGCATATAAATTCTAAATCTGTATTTGTAGTTTTCACAGGGCTCTGTGCGCTCTTACTACTTCCATGGGAAATTATCTTGATTAATTGATCCAGTTTGCTGGTCTGGCGTATTACAACATGTGTTAGCCGGAGTGGCGGACATCCCGGCTAAAATCGCCCCAAGTTCAGATGATGCAACGTTCAAAGAAAGTGCCAAAAAAAAACCAATAGCTACTGCTCAGACTCTACAGCCCTCAGCTAGCATTTTAAATGTTAACAGTAAAATTACAAAAAGACTGAACAAGTATGGCTTGCTTGGAAGGGTTGGCAGGAGGAAGCCTCTTCTCCCTAAAAAGAACACGGCAGCACAGCTTCTGTAGCAGCATCCCTCGGACAGTGGAGACCAAAATGAAGATGTTTTGCCATAATGCACAGCACCATGTTTGAAGAAAGCCAAAGACAGCACATCTGTACAAACACCTCATACCAACTGTAAAGCACGGTGGTGGAGGAGGGGTGATGATTTGGGCTTGTTTTGCTGTCGCGGGACCTGGACACTTTGCATCAACAGTCCCAATAAAGTTATGTGTAAATACCAACATATTAGGAAGGCACTGCAAAGCCCTTACACATACACATTTGAAAAATTTAGTAGTAAACCAAAAATAGAAAAGGTATGTATCTGTAGCACATGTATTATTCATGTTTCAGTTGAAGGTGCAAAATATTAAACTGAGGGTGAAATAATGTTTTTGCATTAGTAGAACTGTGCATGGTCCAAGTTCTGTTTTCAAATCATGAGAGTTGTTTTTTAAATGTAAAAGTTATATGAGTGATCTGATGATCCGGTATTCTAGATGACTGTTTACCTTCATCCACAAATGCATGTGCTGCATCCTTATTTATCTCTCAGGAATTTCTCTAATATGTATCCATATATCACCTTTGAGTTAAGCGTTCAACATAGTTCCCTGTCTGTATCACTATGTCACAAAGGCAAAATGGGCCAGCACTAACATTTCAGAGCATTTCAGCATACAGTACCTACACCCTGAGGGAAAGGAGAGCTCACGCCAGCACATTGTCAACCCCCTTAGTCTTTCTCTAGTTTGAGACATTTGCTATGCTGCCACTTCATCCCTCTCGCTGCTTTTTGCCTGACACATCTGTGTTGCTCATTTCTTATACATGCCATCTTCCCCCAGCTACCGTAGCTCTTTCCAGCCTGCCAAGCCAATTAAATTGGTGTTTACCAGAAGCAGAGATTATGTCCCAGTCTAAAGCAGGACCACCAAAAAACAATCTTTCTACTTGAATAAAGGATGTATGTGAGCTCACACATGCAGCACTCCTGGGATCCAAAAACCCTTGAGATGTATGTGGGTGGTGGGTTGTTGAGGTGGTGATGGAAGTAAGTTGACTCAGCCTATACTACTGGAGTCATATGCCAAAACACATTGATGCATCCCTTATGAAATACAGTTCAAAAGTTCAAAAGACGGAAGCAATGACTTTGTAACCAATTTAGTGAGGGGAGATGGATTACAGTTTAATAACAGGCAGATAGTAATGAGTCAAAGGGGCCAATACTAGAAGAGACTGGCTTTGTGAATAGCCAAGGATTTAAGCAACAATAATTGGTCAGACACAAAATTAAAGGTTGTGTCGCAGCCTTATTGTCACGGCCGGTGCTGGCAAGGCAGGGAGGACCCCAGAGCAGGACGCAAGGCGAGAGCTGATTTGGTTTATAGCTTAATTAAAAAAACACTTAAACATAAAACAGGCTGATGGGGAGCCCACAACACAAAACTCAAAACTAGAAACCCAAAACTTGAAAACTCAAAACTTGAAAACTAGAAACAAAACACACATCCGACATCACAGAGATGTAAAGACGAGGACCCGAACAAGGAACCGAGGAAAACAAAGGGCTTAAATACACAAGCGGATTAGGGCAAGTGAAAACACCAGGGGACGACAGGTGAACCAAATGAACCTAATGACACAAGGGAAGCAAAACTGAACACAAAGCACAGGGAACACGAGACTGTCAAAATAAAACAGGAAGGGACTCAAGGGAACAGAGACGCAGACTTGACACAAGCAAACACAAGGAACTAGAAACAAACTAAAACTCCACAACAAAAGAAAACCCCCAGAACAGACCAATTAAAGCCAAACCAAACACACACAGGGTCCACAGACCATGACACTTATATTATAAAGGAAAATGGCCAATATATACAAATAAATCATTCAAAACACCTGAAAACAACAGAGAAGGGATCTATGTTTCATTCCAGTCAAACCAATTCAGCTGGCTCCAGCAATCTGAAGCAGTAGATCTACGCTGAGTAGAAAGTAATTTAAATTGCCTGTGTTTGCCAGCATAGTTGAAGATAGGAATGTCGATCAATGGCTAAAATGAGAATTTTGCCTTGAGACTTTTCTTTTCCTCACCACAACAGACTAGTTGCAATCACTTCAGGCATGCAGTCACTCCAGCCAGCCTGACAGTCCCGACAGTCAAATTACACTGTAGATAATATAGGAACTAAACTGCAGGTTATGTGAGATGCGTAACTAGTAGCAGCAGATACTGGGGAAAAAAGAAACTGTTTGACTGAAAATCTGATGTGCACTTACTTTTCCTCAAGTCAATTGGATTCAAGTTTCACTTTTAAAGTAGTGTTTTATTAACATCAACTGTTTTATGCTATATTCTGTAAAATTATCTGAGACTAGGGCACAAAGTTTTGACAAGGTAGAAGAAATTATGGAATACAATATATGTGCTTCAATACTGGTACTTTTTTGTGGTTCCATGCAATCCCAACAATGTTATATAATAGTAAGATACAATAATACTGCAACCGCAAATTGATAGAGTAATCTTTCAGTTTTCCCCTACATCGCTAAACGTGACAAGCTACAACACTTGATGTAGCCTACAAATGACACAAGGAATAAATATTCAACATAAAAAGAGCCTGACATAAAAAGCTCCTGCACATTTTGGTTTACTTACCCACATCTGAAGCTGCACATACTCTGCCTTTTTCTTTAACATCAAACAGATTCTGTCTTTTTTTTTTTGTCTTTGTATAGTGTTTTGATTCCAGTCAGTTAGCAAACTGGTTGGCTGGCTATTAACATGTCAAGGTATTGCATTTACATGTGGGGCTACATGAAAACATTCCATTACATCTGTATAAGTCTTCCAGCAGCCCAGTACACTAACTCCCCAGTGAAGCTGAGATATACTCCACAAGTTAATGGGCTCTTTTTTCACCCTGTTTAGTTGGCAAACCTTCCTGGTAATTGTCCCTGCTAATCGTTTGTAGGCTGTTTGGCAAAGAGAGTTTTTAACACATATGAATTCAAATCATCCTGCAGTACAGTTCAAGTAATAAAACAGGAAGACTTACAATGCCCATATTGTGTTTTGGGGGTTTTCCCTATCCTTTTTTTCCCCCACTATCTACTACACCGTATTGCTTTTTTCGTGCATAGAAAATGCTTCCAGTGTTCCAAAATTCAAAGTCCACACCAAGCAAAATTACTCTTTCCCACTGCAGCTGAACTGCTTGGATCACCTCGTTTGTAGTCGGGGCTTTTCTTCCGTGACTTATCTCAGTCGCTACATAACACATTTGCATAATAAAGAGCTAAAATGGTGAATTTCAGACAGATGAAAAGGTGAAAAGAAGTGCTGCAGCAATGGTCTAGTAGAACCTCACCAAAAATGAGCTTGTCAGTGAGCATGATATTAGCTCTCATAGTTTCCTTCTTTGTCTGTTACACTTTTTTCATGCTTTAAATAAATTATTATCATTATTTATTTAAATTTAGTGTTTAAGTGTGTTACATTCTACGTCACTTATTTATACACCAATTTTTGGCCCAGAAATAGCAAAAGAGTAATTTTGTAAGTATTAATGGTTTTTAAGATTTTATCATGTTTTAAATCTTTTGATTTTGTTACAATGGCTTTGTTTTGTTTTGGTTTGGTTTTGTCAGTTGCGGACTTGCGGTTGTAGTTGAACTTTGCCCAGGTGCATCTGGTGGGACCAAAATAAATAACAGCAAACAGTCTTGCCAGTAAGGAACTGAGGCAGGGACATGTTGCTCAGTGCACATTCACCCATGTGGTATGCACCCTAAGCACCTAACTACAGGGTCAACCTTATGCTTTTTCCCAGCTGGTATGTTTTTTAAGCTGCATTTTTCAGGGAAGACATTTTGAATCAGGAAAGGCTGACATGAATATTTTTCAACCTCTGTAGTTAGTTGAAATCTGAGCATCTGCTCAGACCAGCATCAGAAAAATCCTATCAGAGAATTTTCTCTCTTGCTGTTACAGATGGCATACACTATTCTGTTACCGCAAAAAAGCTTTTTTTTTTTCGTACACCCTAACCCTACACACCCTGCACCAAAAATGCTTGCACATCTAATTTACTGACATACCTTGCTTCCATGCACTAGTTCCTCTCCAAAAGTACATGTATCTCTGATATCTATACCCTAGTGTCAACCACCTAAATGAGTTTTGCACTTCCACAATAAAAAATTGTCAAATGGCTGAGACTTTTTTTTTTTCCAAGTTGGAGTGAGTGCAGCTATAATGTGCCTGCAAATGAGCTCACAAATCTCTTAGGCCACAGTCCTGTATCTGTAAGACTGCATAGGAATATGTCTGTTCACGACCAGTATGTTATATAAAGAGTGGGCTTCCAGGGTGGGGAGATGTAAAATGGGACTAACTGTGTTATGCATTATAAGTAGAATCCCTTGAGCTTTTGCTCAATTACATCCAACAACCAGCACCATTTGTGACCATATTTCAAACCTAAAATTGTTGGATTTGACTTTTTCATCACAGTTCTCTGATAAAATGAGCTTCTGCAGGCTTGCTTTTAACTCACTTGAACCTCTGTCATAGTGAAGGACAACAAGGGAAATTATGTAATAGGCTTGGCAGAGGCAAAGTGAAGGGGTAATGACAGAGGCACAAGCAGATGTACCTTCCTCTACCTTTCTTCCTCTTTTGGGTCTTTTTAACCACTTCACATCTATGCTCTCATACCTATCCTTAGTGCAGACAAAATGTTGCCACGCTCTTTATGTGTGAGAGAGGGCTCCATTCTGAGCCATTATTTCACTCTCTTGTTTAACTCCATTCTTTTTTGTCATAGCTTCCAATCAGGGGCCCTCTTTCTACTAGATGACTGGAAAAGGCTGCTCATTTCTTCAAAGCCACATGCATAGCTAACATGTTGAAATATTAATAGCGGTTCATTTCAAATAGAGTATGAGGCACTTTTGCTTTCCTTGCAGCAGCTCTTTTAGTTGCCTTTCTGCCTTTAGCCCTCCAAAGATCAGCAAATCAGATATCTTCTGAGACTGGATCATGTGCCAGGTCCAGATGATTTTTTTTCAATCGTTTTCCCATTTTTGTGATAACTGTCAATGGGAATGTCCTATCTGCCGATAAATCACTTTGATTTCTTTTTTTAACAAATGGCAAAAGGAGAAGCAGGGCCCTATTCACAATTATTTTGCAGTATCACCTCCATTTTTCATCTTTGCAGTGACAGGTGGTTCAGAGTGAAACAAGAGATTCAACCATAGCATTCAGAGAACAAGTGCAACAAAAAGTGGTTAATTACCATAAACACCCTCTTCAGAAAAGAAGACTCAGTAGTCACACCTGAAGCTCAGACATGTATGTGACTTTGTGTTTACCAACAAATGTTCATTATTTCTCTTGTTCCAGTGATAATGACGCACTTTATCAGTCTGCCCCTCATTTTCATCACCACGTTTTTTTTTTAAAGCACATCCATAGTACTAAGTAAACTCTTTATCTCCTTAATAAGCTACTTATTCACAAAGGGTCAACGCAGTAGGTGACTCCCACATTTTTGAGACCAGATGTTCTTCCTGTTGCCATTCCAAAGAGATTTGTGTGTCCTCCAGGGATCTTCCACTCGATATGTGAATGTGTAAACCACTACACTATAGAACCACTCTCTTTAATGCTACTTTTATTGACTAGAATCAAGTAGGAAACACACTATAAGAATTGGATGTACAGCACACTTCATGTGTTGTCTAATTACCTTTTTAAAGGGCATCATAACCCCATAATTTTAAATAAATGATTGTGAGTTTTGCAGCTTTGTGCAAATGCACGTATTGTATTCATCTTCTGTTAGCTGCCTGCGTGTCAAAGGAGCTTGGTGAGAAGATCTTCGTCTAAGCCTAATAATGTACCAAAACTTTCAGTGTGATCATTGCACAGAATGTTTTCCAAATTTATCACAGAATACATTCCCAGTTCATTTGTTTATCAGACATTTTAATGCAGTGCCTCCTGGTACAAGTATGTTGGATCCTAAAATGTGATGAACTAACAATTCCAATTTATTAAACTCTCAGCTTTAACAAATTCATAAACGGCAGTGGTATGTCAGTTCCCACTAGACTTTTCCAAACCATACATGAAATATTAATGAATTCCTGGTGAACGTGACTGCTCACCAAAACTATGGCATGTATATCAAACTGAAGGCCAAACCTGGCCCTTGTTATATTGAATCCAGCCAGAATAATTAATTAATTTTATTCCTTATGTTTGTTTGATTACTTGTATGTATATTTTGCAGCTGTTTTGGAAAACTGTTTAAAAAATATTGAACTACTGTCAAAAAAGGAAAAACTGGAGTTCGAAAAAAATAGAATTGGAAAGAAAATAAAAAAAAAAAATAGAGTCACCGTACTTGAATGGGCTGTGTCATATGTAGCTGATATGCACTCTATATATATGTGAATATCCAAAATATTTTCAACTGCTAATTCATCTCTAGGGAGATACTGATAGTAAATAAAAACAAGATCAAAAACAGAACTTGCAAGCAGTGTCTGAATGAATTAAGAAATGAAGCAGACAGGCATAAACGTCTATATAGATCCAGCTTATCTTAAGTTAATAACCATGTAGGTAAGTTGTTTGAATTTACTTCCAGGACAGTGTACATACACAGACACCTACAGCAAACACTGGATAAAACAGGGTTTGGCTGCTGTCAGTTGTCAGTGTTGACAGCTTTGTAGAAGAGAGCAGGCAGACTATGGAGCCTGATTGACAAGCAGCATCTATACAGCTCTTTTTTTATCCCATCAAGTTGTGAAATGTTATTATTGATTGGCTCTGAAGTAGGTTTTCTCTCCTCTTTTGTCTACTTATAATGCACGCATCTGTATGAAGGCAGACTTATCAAACAAAGCCCGGAGCTATTATTTGTGAAATTGGATTCCAAGTGTGGATGCAGAAAATAGTAAAATAAATTTTTGTTCCTCTTATAAAGTCTTACTGGAACATGAAAAAAGCAAAATTCAAACAAGCAAAATGCTCTGGGGGCAAAAGTTGGAGATGGCCAGCCTTCTGGGCTCTTCGGGACTTAATCGGTCTACAAAAATATTTGTGGCTGCTCTTTGTTTCTAGAAAATAGGATTCTAATTATTAACTTTTCTGAAGGTGACAAGTCCTCTGAACTAAATTTTTAAACAACTGTATTTTCATTGTCTTAATGATTTATAGTGTTTCCTGAGCAGCTGTGTACTCTATCATGACATTTTTTGGTCGATGCCACCAAACTGAACTGTGTGCCTACGCAGTTTTCAGGCCACTGCTATAGTAACTGCTTCACTCTCATTCAGGGTTCAGTTTTATCTGCAAAAAAAAAAACATATAAAAAAAAGTAGAATGTGTATGAAATCCACCTTATTTAACACAACATGATGACTTCCATGTGATCTTACAATATGCACCTACATCAGTTAGAACAGCTTTTTGCTAAAATCATTTAAATACACCTTGGTCTTTTTGGTTTGTCTATGTTAGTATTTGGGCAATTACTGTACATGTTTTTGTTGTTGTTGTTGTTTTGTAATTTTGCCTCCACACCACAACAGTGGATTTTAAATCAACACATGATTGAAGTGCAGGCTTTAGGCCTTTATTCAAGGGGTTTTCCACAAAAAAAATCTGCACTAACCATTTAGGAATTACAGTCATTTTTACACATAGTCCCCTATTTTCAGAGGCCCAAAAGTAATTGGACAAACTAACATAATGCTAAATATGATTGTTTTAAATAGTTGGATGAAAATCCTTTTCAGTGAATGAATGACTACCTGAAGTCTGGAACCAAATCACCAAATGCTGTGTTTCCTCTCTTGACATTCTCTGCTAGGGCTTTACTGCAGCCACCTTCAGTTGCTGCTTGTTTGTGTGTCTGTCTGCTTTCAGTTTTGACTTCAGTAACTAAAAGCATGCTCTCGGGTTGAGATCAGGTGACTGAGTTGGCCCAAGTCTGGCACAAGTTAATCTTGGTTTCTTCTGTTTGTTTGTTTGTTTGTTTTTTCATAACTGTGCAGGCTCTTTTAGATTATTTTTTTTTCGCAAAGTCTAATCTGGCCCTTTCTGTTATTGAGTGTAACCACTTCTTTATACCTCACTTACCCTCTGTATTTACATTCAAGTTGTCTCTTGATAGTAGACTTTTACAGTGACACTCCTCGAGAGTATTCTTGATTGGAATAGATGCTATGAAGGGGATTTTTTTTAACAAAGCACAAAAAAAATCTGCCGTCATCCACTTTAGTTGTCCTCTGTGGTCATTCAGGCCTTTTGTTATTGCTGAGCTGGCAAGTGCATTCATTCTAAGAATGCATCAGATTGGTGATTTGGCCAGTCTTAAAGTCTTTTCTGTCTTTCTGATTTATTTTGGCTTTTCAGTCTAATCACAGCCTTCTTCACTTGTGTCAGCATCTTTGGGCCTCCAATTGAGTGCTACCAAATGCAAGTTCAGCCCTTTGAATTGACTACAAAACTTTTATCTCATGAATTTGTCATTGAACACCAAGGGAACAGATGTCACCTGACCATGAAACTACTTGTCAGTGAATTGTCCAATTACTTTTTACAATTCCTAAATAGTTAAAGTAAAAACTTTTGTTAAAACTCTAGAATTAAATCTGAATAGATTATTCTTACTTTTGAGTTACTTTTTACTGATCAAAGCAATGATCACAGTCTGATAATAGAATGCGGCTATTAATTGCTTAATGCAGGTGTAAGGATTAGGATACAAACAAGCTGAGATCACATTATAACAGTTTGCCTCCCATTAAGCATTCATCATATGTTTACTAAATATGACTATGTGAAGTAGCACTATCCTCTGGCTCATCATTGTCACAGCAGGTAGATGGATGATGAGGAGTGCTCATAATTGTGAATTAATTTGATCATCTGCTACCAGGAACTGACTTGTGGAATGAGGCACACCAGAGACTGATGTTTTGAGACTGTTTGTCATCGTTCTTCTCTTTCTCTTTTAATTATTTTCTTTCTTTTTCTTTTTTTTTTTGGATCTACCAATACATATCTTGGAGGATCTGATTAATGCTGACTATGATATAGTCTATATATATTATGCAACTTAAGAAGGTTCCATATGTTAGGCTACAACCTTAGAAATCCTTCATCTAACTACGTTATTCTGAAGCAGTACATACGTACATATGAAGGGGTGGGTGTGTTCAAATTTTTTTGACTGGTAATATGTGTGTCTGGATGTTCCAGGGTGAGGGGCATCGAAGGAACACACTGTGGGTTATTTCAGATCATAAATAAATGTTCTCAGACTGTTTTCAAATTTACAGTGCCTGGATTCAACATGCAATATGTAAACTAAGATAGATCAGGTTTTTAAAGTGGAGTGTGAGAAGACTTAAAACTAAATTTGGTCCCATACACTGCATCTGCATTTACATGTCTCTTTAAGTTTTACTGGAGCAATCCACCTTTTACAAAAGGAGAGGAAAAGCGATACTGAGTTAGAAAATACCAGTTAGATAATGTTTACTGCTGATTCATAACAGATTCCTGGTACAGTCTGATACTTCTACTTCTTAGCCTGTACCAGAAAAGCCTCTTGTTTTTGTTTTTTTGGTTTTTTCCTTTCTTTATTTTTTGGACATTATTATTATTATTTTTAAAATGCTTTCTTGTTCCCAGGTCTGTCACTAGTGAATCTTACACAATTGTTACTCAGTTCCTGGGCCTCGGGGTTCTCATCAATTCAAGATGAGCTTCAATACCTCCCCCTGCTGGATGTAAGACGAAGTGAACACATTTCCCTCTGAGAAGGTGCTTTAAAGCCGTGGTGGGTCAAATAGTGCTCAGTAGACACAGAACCATTAGGACAAAATGGGGGGGGGGATTAAAAAAAAGCAGGCTTCCATTCATGTTAGACATATATTCCATTTGGCTGATAATTCATTAAAGTATTATTATTTACTAAGACTAGGATGTATGTATGAGATGCTATTGTCTGAAAACAAAGCCGTAGAAGGTTCAAGTGATTATATAGAGATCATCATTTCTCCTCTCGCTCTGCTCTCTGCTCAGCAAATAGAATGACTTGCCCAACTGCCACCACCAGACGTCTTCCTGCCAGTGGAGGTTAGAATAGCAGGTATACTGGGAGCTTTGTGATCACATTCAACAGTGATCAGCTCCATTGGGCATACCACTGAGCATCTGGCGGTCCGTCATTATGCACTGCATCTGAAGTGCTATTTCCTCGGTTATGACTCACACAAGGGACGGCAGATGATTTTTATGATTACAAAATCATAGTCATGCATCGTTTGGTTAAGCTCCCAATACCATGGTACACAGTCTTCCTGCTGTTATTTGTGCGATTGTGAATACATATATATGTCTGTGTGTGGGCAAATTCTTGTTTTTATATGTGGATACCTGTGCCTCAACAGATGTTGATGCACATACAGATGTTTTTAAGTGACCTGCTATAACTGTATGTTTCTGGGATTTTGTATGGGTGGGTTTCCTCGTGTGTGCGTGTATGTGTGTACGCGTGCATGTAATGCTGGCGAGTTGCAGGTGTGTGCTACTTTGTGTGCATGTATGAATGGAAGGGTAGGGGCACAGGTAGACAGAGGGATGCTCTGCTGCGTTCACATAAGTACGGCAGGGGTGCGGAAATATGGTTCTTGGCAACACACATGTAACATGTGTGCCTGGCAGGTGGTTTGTGACACACCAATGGTGTGTGCCAGTTAGTAGCACCAGGCACTAGAGGGGAGCAGTGCCAGTCTCATGCCAACACTATGGGGCACTTTCAGGGTAGAGAAACAGCCACTAGTAGGTAGAAGTCAATGTCCTTCACTTATCCAGACAGACTTTTTTGAAGCATATTTAATCAAACCCAAACACTTTCAAGCCCGCTGAGGTTTACATTTTTGAAAATCCATGTAACTTTTTGTATCAGGCTTGTGTATTTGCTTTCTTCAGTTGACTAATAAAGGTTTAGTGAGGTACAACTCAACAGTGTTATAACACAACACTGAGGGCTTGTCCTTGTTTCAGGATATGTAAGTGTCTCCATTTGTGTGACGGTGTGTATGTGTGTTTTCTAGTTTCCTGTGGTGCATTGGGAGGCAAAGCAGTGTCTAGTTTGGTGCACGTACCGTGTTCTCATTACCGCTAACAGCCTTGAGCCGGCCTCGTCATTAGAGGGAATTATTCTCAATCCAATCACCTATCAGTTACGCTACGCTACAGAGGCCCACAATCTGTCCTCATCCGATGGCTGAGATTTCTATGTGATGTCTCCTGAATTGCAAAGGACGAACAGTGAGACAAGAAGAGGAACAAGGAAAACGGAGAGTGCAAGAATGACACACAATAGCTGCTGGTCCGATTGCAGCTCATCTAGAGGAGCAGAGACCAAATATTATTTTAAGCATCTAAAAATGAAACTGATCAAGTTCTGTTTGTGCAATACTACAACAACAATTTGTAACGCCACTGGGTTTCTTGAAGGGGTAATGTCATAATACATTGTTCACAGCAAAATTCTTCATTTAGTGATAATCTGGCATGATTTTTACTTGTCAAGGCTTCTGTTAATTTTAGTTACCCGATTAAATACAAACAATACAAACCCACAGACTTAAAAGTAATGTTTATGTGGATGAGCCCTAAATAAACCTAAAGTAACAAGTGACTGGTACCAGACGCTTGGTACCAGTCACTGTTGCACCAAAATGATATACTGCCAATCTACTCATCCATCTGAGAGGAAAGTGGTACTTTCTAACACATTATTTTTGAAGTCAGCCAGAGCAAGTTATTCTGCTGGGTAATCTTTCAGTATATCTAAAAAAAGAAATGAATAAAGTCAACTAGTATTGTTGGTCAAGACTTGGCTGCTGCAAATCTTTTACCATTGGTTTCCATGACTTTATTCACTGGAAGTTGTTTCAAGCACCAAATCATGACAAAGTTGTATTTGCAGCAACATTACACACACATGCAGGTATTAATATGGTATTCCTGGGTTTAGAGAAATCTGCTGCTAGGGAAATATTGTATAAATGAAAGAAATGAAATGAATGGGTATACCCTGGAGTTAGGAGAAAATCTTCTCATGGTCAGACATCTGCAACAGAGTACAAAATATTTAACAAGATTTAACTGGCAGTGAGAGTGAGATGGGTCACATATGACTTTGCCTCTGTTTTTAATATGTGTTGCTGTACAGTCCTTCAGTGAATGGGAAGGATGGAGTTGTGGACAATTTGTTGGCAATGGTACTGAGGCCTAGAAACAGAGAAAACATGGAGCAGATTGTCAGTGCAAGGATGAAATAAAACTAGCCATCAATATTGTTATTTATTCATACATACTCATACATATTACGCTCTTATATGAAAAAAATGCTCCTCACCATTGATTTCCATCTGTGTTTTAGTAAATCTCCAAATCTCTCTATTTTTTCTTACCTCCTAGTGCTTTTCTATTCTCCCACCAGCCCATCTCTGCATGTTAGTTTCCTTGTGTCAGTGGTGGTGGTGGCTGTGCAGGTAGGGAATATGAATTACCTTGCAGGCAGGCGGTGTTCTGCTTGGAAGACTGCTGTCAGCATGGTGAGAATGGATGAGGAGAGACAGGAGAGAGATGAGACTGACAGCTCCAGCCAACCTTCATCCATCCATCCACTCCCCTCCTCCCCGTTTCCTCTTTTGCATGCTCCTTCCACTGCCTCCCCTAAACTCCATCGCTTTTCTGGTTAAAAATAGAATACAAAATGCAAAGCCTAAAGTGCCACATGGGAAAACTGATCAGACACATCAAATTCTAACTACAGTATAATGCCCTACCTCATCTTGAAGCAACTGATCAATTAAGGACCAAATATAGGCCTCTAGAGGACTTGAAGGTGATGCTCAGTCCTCAACACCTATGTAAAAAACGCATTCTAATTTGCTGGTGTTTTGCACAAAATAGCCATACTGGTTTTTATCTGGGGCTTTTCTTTCTCCAATTTTTATTAAACTGCTATATATATATATATATATATATATATATATATATATATATTTAGTGTATAACCCAGATAATGATTCTTGACTTAACAGTTCTGAAATCCTTATATATTTTTTTAATGAGTCACAGTTTTATAGAAGATGACACAGGTTCATCCAGAGATTCCTGCCATTTTTTTTGTTGCATAACGTGACATGACTCCCAGCATCATACCGCACTGAGCAGCCGCCGTCTCATTAGCCAACTGACTAATCTACAGGATTGTGCAAAAGAGCGTACAGGTTGTAGTGGAGGTTCCTGAAGTGCAAATTAAGTTGTTTATTGTGTATTATCTTGGTTGAAGCTCTGCTTCATCACTTCATTCCCATTGTTATACGCTAACACGCAGGAACAGGCAAAGTTATACTCAGGTAGAGGTTAAACATCAACATCATTTTATACAGCATGGTTACACTGAAAGAATGAAAACCTTTCACTGTATTAACCCATAAAGGCAAAATATTTGCAATGATGGTTTAAAATGCTCTTTAGAATAAAGCAGAAATATTGTTATGCTATTTTTTTTAACAATAGTTTTAACCTTTTAATGTCATGGTCCATTTTCATTTGTCCCTCTTCCCATTCTGTCTCTGTGTCCTCAATGTGACTCTGGTGCCAATAAGCTGAAGCTGAGGTATCAGACAGAGCACCCATGCAGGGATCCATTAGGCAAAAACCAATTTCACACAGAGCCAATTTCATAAATATGGAGTATGAGCCCACCTTTAGTTGTGCTTGACTAGCTTTCAGAGGAATACACAAAACCATAAACAACCAGCCTGCGCCTGAGCACTCCTTTTAAATGATAGCTGGAGTGTGGCGTAGACCTAAGCACATTATGTTGTAATTTTAACAGTTTAATGAGGAACACAATGAATAACTCTTTCATTCTAAATCCAAACAACCCTAATGGAGGAGTTGTGATTAGTTAGAGCAATTTACAACTGCCCAATAATTATATTAATTCAATGTGTTGGTGCAATTTTTTGCAAAAGCACTCCTTTAATCTCTTCCCCTTTAAGTCTGATTACTATATAACATATTTACATTAGTGCATTTACATAAGCTTTGCCTCCTAACCAACTTGGCTAACCTTTATCTCTCCAGATAATTGCATATCTATCAGTAAAATATATTTCTGCCTTCACATTGCCATCCCCCCATTAATACATTTATATACCAGAGGTGGCAGAGAGCTGTGCAACACCTGTTGAGTGTGTTACTCATTGTTGAATACAGTGGCTGGATGAATCATTTTCAGATACACTGTTATACTAGGTCAGCTTCCTGGTAAATCAGAGACAGAGGTATACTTGCACTTCCCACATTTTGTTACTATAAACAGCAGCACCTCATGGCTGCAAGACACCGCAAATACTTATCTCTTGGATGGGTGTTCTGGAACTTCTTTTTGTTAAATGTTTCATGTAATGACAATAAATTGATTCTGATTCTGATTCCTATATGGACAAAAGTCATTTTAAAATTGTAACTCACTAAAAAGGTGATTATCCAAAAGTTAGATATTATGCTTTAAGAGGGCCAGAAATTATAATGGGGTGATGAGGTAAATAGAGGAGCTCATCAGGGGGGGAAATGGATCTCACTCTCTTTTTATAGAAGGACCTTCAGCACAGAAAGGGTAATTTGGAGGATTAACACAGATAATTGGGGAAAAAAGCTATAGCTGTGGACGGCCAGATTTAAGACTTGAATTGGCAATTATCCAACACATTGAGGAACGTGTATAAATTCTATAAAACACACCTACTGACCTATTATTGTAGCTGTTACAACTTTTGGGTAACAGTGTAATCTATTTAAGCAATGCACTGTTATAACAAAATGCATGTAAAATTACCTATACACCAACAGAGTATAACAATATACTTCTAAATGTTGTGGAAATACTGCCATGAAATACTGTGAAGCTGACAGGTTGTGGACCCAAAATGCCGGACTCTGCAGTCAGGACATGAAGAGAAAAAGGCAGTTTTAATGCTGCAAACAGAGCTGGAATCAGGAATACAGACTAGGAACATGAACAGAAGACAGAACCTAGACAGAGCACAGCACTGGGAATGAACAAAGGAAGACTCAGATAATATATTCACTTGGGGTAACGAGGGGAGAAGAAACAGGTGGGAGCACAGCTGGTGCCGGTGACTGAAGATGAGACAAGGGAAGTAGAACTAAACACAAAACATAAGAGGCAAGAGGCTTTCAAAATAAGACAGGAAATAACTAACACGGGGGCCAGGAGTGAGAAATACAAACTTGACACAGAGACAGACGATAAACAATATAGAGAATAGGAAGACAGAATGGGAATACAAAAGGGAATTAACAAGCTATCCACAGGATATCAAGAACAAAGGATCAACACTGAGGCATTACGACTAACTAGACACAAAACACATAAGAAACCAAACACAGAGACACAGAGTAAACCAGACACGGAAATATAAAGGAGGCAGGAATGCATAGGGACTCAGGAAATACAATATAAACTGTAACCAACAACAGAACTAGATAAGAACCCAAAACCTAGGAATATAAATATAAAGGAACCAACCAGGAATTACTATAATAAGAGAGAAAACTGAAAACTCTGGGTCCTAGACCCGAGGACCATGACAAATACACTCACCAGCCACTTTGGTAGGTGCACCTGAGATGGGCTATGGCAGCAGAAGACCACACTGGTTGTCACTTCTGTCAGCTAAGAACAAGAAACTGAAACTACAGGTTGCACATGCTCACCAAAATGGGACAATAGAAGTTAGGAAAAGTGCCACCTGGTCTGATGAGTCTTGATTCCGCTGAGACATTCAGATGGTAGAGTCAGACATAAGCAACATGAAAGCATAGATCCATCTTACCTTGCATCAACGGTTACTTTTGGTGGTGGTATAATGGTGTGGGGGCTATTTTATTGGCATACTTTGGGCCCCTTAGAACCAAGTCAGCATTATTTAAATGCCACAGCCTATCTGAGTATTGTTGCTGACCGTATCCATTCCTTTATAACACAATGTCTCCATCTATCATCCATCTGATAGCTGTTTCCAGCTGGATAATACACTCTGTCACACAGCTCAAATCATCTCAAACTGGACATGAGTTCACTGTACTCAGACTGCCTCCATGGTTGCCAGATCTCAATCAAATAGAGCACATTTGAGACATTGTGTAACAGGAGATTCCCATCATGGATGTGCAGCTGAGAAATTTGCAGCAACTGTGTGATGCTATCATGTCACTATTGACCAAAATCTCTGAGGAATATTTCCAGCACTTTGTTGAATCAATGCCACAGAGAATTAAGACAGTTCTGAAGGCAAAAGAGGGTCAAATATGGTACGAGCAAGGTGGACCTAACAAAGTGGGCAGTGAGTGTATTTATTAGTATGAAACTCACTGAAGTGGTTTTCCTACATTATGATGCACAGCCAAAACATAACAATACTTGGAACTTAGCACAATCCTTTGCAGCTGAGCCATAGCAGCAGTGGTAAATCGTGAGTTTAAATCCCTTACCCAACATCATTCCCTCCAAGCCACTGTTCCTAGAACAAAAAGAGAATCACTGCAATTAAAAAAATGCTGTTCTCCATCATTTTATTTGGCATAACATTTAACATGAAATTATTGTCATGGTTGTTTTAAATGTCAGGTATTTTTATTACATAAGATTCATATATTTAATGCCCCCAAGACAAAGGAAATGCCATACTATGGAATGCATTGATGAAATTAGTTGAATAATGACAGTTTATTTTATTTAATACACTCAGTAATTTGTTGTTGTAGTTCTGACATTTTGATTTGATAGAAAAAAAACCAAAAATCATCCATCCACCTAACCACGAGCTATTGTAAAAAAATTAAAAAATAAAAAAAGGAAAAAGAAAAAGGAAAAAAAATTAATAAAATAAATAAATTATTGGAATAACTTTCTACATACTGTGTCTAAACATCCACATCAGAGGCTCGGTGAGACACCATCACCAGCACTCACTGAGCTGATGTTTGATGGGCAGTGTCTGTGTGTGTGCACAGTGCCGTGCTTCCGCATAGCAGGCACCCCAGTGACGTGGCTTTTATTGGCCACGTTGTGATCTTATACTGAGCCATCAACAGCAGCACCAAAACCAATGTGTTCTAAATCTTAATGTGTTGAGAAAAGTAGGCTATACCAAAGATATCACAAGATACCCAATTTGTCAGGAATCTTGTGATTGCCGCTGTTCTTGGATATTCTCGAATCCAAAATACAGATAGAGGTCAGTATCTCATCACCCCACAAATATGGACAGATAAAAAAGTTTTTTTCATCCTGGAGGACAGAGTTCGATCCCAGACTGTGGAGATATGCAATTGCCACTGGTTGCAGAATTGAGATTGCCTCCAAAGATGGCAAGTGTAATTGTCAGCACCTGGGGTACCAGAAGCTCAAAACAAGAGTCAGTAGCAGAATAAGCTGACACAGAAGTTTTTCATGGGCACAACCCACCTGCTCAACTCACAAATGCCTTTTCCTTACAAATGGGGCACAATTTGTAAGGAAAATGCACAACTGCTGCTGTTAAGCAGTATACAGTATAAGATTTATTGCCAAGAAGCATTGTTACAAGAAATAACTGGTCAAACACAAATTCCTTACTTTTTGTGCTAAGTTTGTATCAAACTATCAAACTATTTTTAATTAATTGAAGAATAATCTAATATGTTGACATTTTGATGATGTTTTCCTGTACAGTATGTGTTACTGTGGACATGACCTTGAGATCACTGTCCTCAGTGATCTCATTGTATGTGATACTGACACTTTGACTCAAGCAAAGGAGTATTGCCTGCAAGCGTTTTGGGAGGAAAATTAGAACTCAAAGGTAAAAACTACCCACCTAACAAAAACAACACTTACACCATTTTTGCACAAGCTACGCACAGTAGAGGGAAGCACAGTTCTCACTAGGAAGCCAGGGAAATGAATTTTAGTTTCATAGTCCAGGAGCTATTTTCTTCAAAATGAACTTCTGAGCCCTGAAAAGCATACAAATGTGTGAAATTTTAACAGCACAAGAATTCCTTATGACTGTTGTGTATCGCAGAGATCCTGAAACATCAAGGTGAGCTGGAACAGTTGGGAAAGCTTCATGTTTGAAGCTTGCAGACTCTCAGACTGACCTCACTTATTTCCATTCTCTTTTAAACATAAACTGCAATATATCTGTGTGAACCTGAAGTCATCCCTGTTTGGCAGCTATTGAGCCTTCAAATAGACTGCTTTCCTCCACTAAGCACTTCTGTGTTTAGAATGGCTTGGTGGTCAGACTCAGCTTGAATAAACTCAGCTCGTATCCAAAGCTCTTCAGCGGCATTCAAAGGTGATTGCTCACTTTTTTTCTGCTCCAAAACTCATTACAGATTTCCTTGACCTCTTGTATGACTTGTGAAATAGAAATCTGTGCAGAGGAGCTGTAATTATGAACTGCTGTTACCATATCACTGAAGTAGTGTTGCTGATAAAGTGCATAAATAATACTCCCCTACTGATAAACAGATTGATACACAAATTTATTACATCTTACAACATCCAGCCATCCATTTTCTTTCACTTATCCAATGCAGGGTCACGGAGGGGGGCTGGAGCCTATCCCAGCTGTCACAGGGCAAGTGGCAGCATACATCGTGGATCTAGAATCCCCAGTTAACCTGGACTGTAGGAGGAAGCCAGAGTACCCAGAGTGAACATGCAAACACCACACAGAAAGGCCCCAGGCGGGATTCGAACCTAAGATCTTCTTGTTGTGAGAAAACAGTGCCACACCACAGTGGTCCCCATTTTACAACATAGATTTAAATAGGGCTATTTCACCTGGCTGTTGACCTGTGAAATCAGAAACACTTTGTTGTAGTACTAAATGCTAGTTATTTGCTAGGTGAAATGAGTCATGCTAACCCACAGAAAAGAAGCAAAATGCAGCAGTATTTATAGAGCATTTTGGGGTTTGTAAATATTAATGGAGGTTGTAAACAGTATGGGAAATAGTTTGATGTAAATCAGTTGGTGTGTGAGACAGACCATGCAGTGCACAAAGAATTTTTCAATTATTTACTTTTTTCCAGTGGGAAATATATCTACTTGACATTTCAGAACTCTTTTTGCACTTGCAGACTCCTTATTTTGCCTCTTTTCTACTTGACTAAGCTCACAGGAGCACCCAGTGGCCTGTTATAATATGGCTCCTAGAGGGAAAAGTGAAACAACCTCACAGTGATTAAGAAGGAGTTTCAATCAGGGTCAGGTGAGCTTCTTCTAAGTGTTCAAGGAGTTGAAATAGTGGATTAAAAATAAATAAATAATAAAATAAAATAAATGAACGTTAAATATTGTTCATGTTCCTGCAAGTTCAGTACTTAGAAGGAGTGTTGGCTAATTTGTAATCAATACTTTTATTCCGAGTCAGATAAATTAGAAAACTTTACTGAGATCAACAATTGCTGTTTTCTGCTTTTACAGTGCACGATCCAGGATGAAACAAAGAGTGTTCGTGGATACATGAATACAAGCTGGGACAGCTGAGAGGAATAGCCAAGTGGCTGGGACAGTGCCATATATGTATAAGAGGTCCCGATGTCCCAGTGGGCAATATGTCAAAAGGTTCTAGGAAACAACAGGACTAAGGTCCTGTGGGACTGCAAGTTTCAGGCAGACAAGTAGCTGCTGGCCACCCAACCAGATATCCAGACAGTTGTGGTTAACAAAGAGCAGAAAGTCACAGTTGTGACAGATGTAGAAATCTCACCTGATGGTAACATTAGAAAGAAGAAGCACAGGAAAATTGAGAAGTACCAGAAGCTGAAGGAACAACTGGAGCAGATGTGGAAGATAAAGTCAAAAGAGGTCCAGTATTAATAGGAACGTTAGGAGCTGTAACAGAACTTAAAAGAGTGGCTCAAGTGGATACAGACATAACAAAGGTACAGATTCCACAAAATAGCAAAATTGAAAATATGTATGTTTATCTGTTATAAGTAAATATTTCACAGTGGCACTTGTTTCACAGTGCTGACTGGAAGTTGTTCATCTGGACAGGGGTAGGTCTGTCACATAACCTTAAGTGTTCCACCATGTTTAATGCTGCTCGACACACTGATTTGGAGACTGAGGCCTGCACGACTGATAAAGTCACGCAAATCTTCTGCATATAATTTGATTGACTTTGTTCAGACAAAAATATTGGAAGAAATAGCTGCACCTGAAAGGTTAATGCAGTTACAACCAAATCTAACACACTGCTTAATAACGCTTCAACATATAGTTACTATGTTGCTAGAATGTCTAAAAACACACAAAGTACTGTGGAGCATTGTAAAATATATCATACAAAATGTGCATTGTGTTAAACTGTATATACCGCCTTTAAAAAAGCCTTGAAAGTCTTCCCTGCTTTCCGTCTGCTTTGATAGTCAAAGAAGTGGTCACAGCCAGGGCATGGTGTAATAAACTATATAAATACACATATATGTATTTATTAGATGATTTTGAGCGACAGATGCAAGAATGGGTCTAAGGGAACAACTGAAGAAATATGAACACAAAAAAATGCTGCAGAAAGCAATTTATTAAAACATCATTGCCAAAACTTATTATCTAAGGTAATCGATTCTGTCACTGACCCCTCTTGCTCAATCTGAAAGAATCCCAGAAAAATGAAGAACTCAAGGCTGTAAAACTGTGGAACACTTAAACTCAAACTGCATATTTTCCCTAAAACCATATGGCATGACTGCCTTTACTAAATCTCACAAACTTCTGAGACAGATGTTTTCAATATGAATTCGCATGCTGCCCACATGCTTTAAAATCTCCATTTACCTTCATATATGGATGGATATAATATAGAACATGAGGACTTGTACAGGGGTATTGGAAGCTAGTAAGTCAATTACAGCAATAATACAAGTGGCAAACTCAGAAACTACCCCAACTTCAAATAAATAAATTAGTGTCTGGCTTAGTGTCACTATGTGCAAATGACCTATTTAGCTCTGCGAATCCAGTATTTCCCTGTAACAATATGAATTCACATCTCCATCTGCAGGTGCTGCAAATTCATCTCTCTTTGTTGTAAATGATTTATATGTCATCTTGCATTGTTTTCTTAATGTGTCACAGTCCCTGGACTCAGTCCTACTGTTTTTTTTTTTTTTTTAAATTTTTCTATTCTTTTTTTGTCTGATTTTCAATGTTGTTCTAGAGTCTGAAGTTTTGCATTTGTAATATTGAGTTTTTGGTGTCCTGGTCCATGTTTTGTTTATTTTCCCAGTGCCTCATTCTGATTAGTTTTTTTGTTAATGACTTGATCCCTCTGTGTTCCTTTGTCTCTGGCATCGGTCGGTGTTAGTGTTGATGTCTTTGTCAGCCTCTTATTTATTTTCTGTTTTTCCTGTTTTACTTTGAAGGTTCTTTTTTCATGCTTTATATCCTCACAGGTGTTAATTACGCATACCTCATTCCCCTTCTGTGTCTATCACAATGATACAGTTTTACTTAATAATTAAGCATTTCCCAACTGGATGCCTAGCCTATAATCTTCTTTAAGACTTGAAAAGATGGTTCAGTTCTAATGGTAAGAATTGTCCAGTGATAGTTTTATTTGAAATTGTAACACTAGAGATCTTAAACCAATTCTTGGAAAATCTAAGTAGAGATATTACCTCAAATTGGCCGCATGACTACAACTCTCAACACTGGCATTATCCAGGAAACTCACTTCAGTAACAACTCATCCAAAATTCAACAGTCTGGCTTATGTGTACTGACTAACAATTGGTTTCATGTTTTGGCTTACCTCCAGCCTGCATTTCAGCTGCTTTATTCTTTTAGAAAACAGACAGCTTGGTTCGATCTGTATGCAGTCACATAAAAGCACACATGTGATCTGGGAAAAGAAATGGGAAATATGGTGGGCTGCCTCCTCCAATGATCCACTGAAAGATAATAAAAAAAATAGTGATTAATTGTATTGAAATGAGAAGTAATCAATAAGTGATATCTTGTGTGTGTGTGTGTGAGGGGGGGGGGGTTACAGACATTACCCCTATAGGCACATCTGCCACTGAATTAGTACCCTTGCTGTAATAAAAGTTATTGTTCCCCTTTGCCAGATAGTGTTAAATTGAAAATGGCTGACACAAGCTGCCAAGCATTGCATCACAGAGCAGAACTTTCTCATCATTTAGTTAGATTTATATAAGAAAATACCATGGCTGTCATGTGCAGAGACTGATAGGGAGTCAAGAGAGAGAAATCAGCAAATGTTGTAAATCAGCTATAATAAACTTTAAAGATGCTTAACGTGATCTGGTTTAAAAATGGCAACAGCTTAGGTTTTTAGGCTTCCTTGCGGACTGCAAGCTTCACCGAAAGAGGTTGAAGGATAGTCTCAGTGTGCCTCAAAAAACAGAGGAGAGGCTAGGGATCAGACTTAACACTAGCCTATGGTGAAATATTTACATGGCCTAGATTCATATCTAATGAGCTTAAAGAAAACCAGTTATGCAACACAGCCAAAGTTAAATGTTTAATGTTGTGTTGTTGTGAACACACTGGAGAGACCTACACTCAACTTTAAATGAGTTCATCTCTCTGGTTTCATACAAGGCTTTTGCCGGGTTTAAAATGAGCTGCTTGAGCTCCCTCCTTATGTAACACCCTCAGTCATTCTCTGAATATAAACTAAATGAATCAATCGATTTTAAAGTCACATCATACTAGACCTTTGCTTATTCGCCATTGTAACAGCTACTGAATGACTTCAAATGTTTTACAGTGGTGTTGTTATTATTAATTATGCAGTGTCAGTTGAACTTCTATAGTTCCCTGATAAGTTAGAAGTTTTCCTCCATATGTCTATGAAGTGTGTCTCAGTGGGAGCTGTTTGGTGATATGAGCAGCACTGAGCCATTGTTCCTACACTTCTCTAATTAGCTGTGAATGTACCAACTCTATTCATGTAGCTTGTTTTAAAGTCCCACACTTTACAGGACCCACCCAGCACTCATCTGTGCAGATCTATACCCCAGAGCCACAGACAGAAAGCAAGGATAAAACAGAGACCCAGCTGGTGGCAGAGCCTTTGATGAGGATAATAATCCAACAAAATATGTCATTTTCATGAAAGGCCTTTTTGATTCTGTTTGTGAGGCATTTTTTGGCCTGGGCCATGTGTCTGTGTCACTAAAGGCAAACTGGCAGAAGATGAGTTGCTTTGAGATTATTAAAGCCCTATGGTTCCTCAGGAAATGTAGCTAAAGCGATTCTGTTTTGTAAAATGTGCTTCTGTTATGCCGGTCTCTGTTTTGAGTTTGACTTTGCTAACATTCTTCAACTGTAAAGCACTACGAACTACAAAATATACTCCTCAAAAAAAATAATTAATGGGACACTTTTTAATCAGAGTATAGTATCAAGTCATGTAAACCTCTGGGATATTTACCTGGTCAGTTAAGTAGCAGAGGGAGTTGTTAATCAGTTTCAGCTGCTTTGATCTTAATGAAATTAAAAACAGATGCACTAGAGGGGCAACAATGAGACAACCCCCAAAACAGGAATGGCTTTACAGGTGGAGGCCCCTGACTGGCCTCATCTTTTTCTGTGTTTTTCCCCTAGTTTTGCATTTGGTTAGGGTCAGTGTCACTACTGGTAGCATGAGGCGATATCTGGATCTGACAGAGGATGCACAGATAGTCCAACTCCTCCAGGCTGACACATCAATACATGCCATTGCCAGGAGGTTTGTTATGTCTCCCAGCACAGTCTTGAGAACATGAAGGAGATTCCAGTTATCACAGTTATTCTAGGAGAGCTGGAGAGGGCCGTAGAATATCAGACTTGGCAGGTCCACCACTGGTGCCCTGTGCTTTTCAGAAATGAGAGCAGGTTCACCCTGAGCATATGACAGATGTCTGAAAGGGTCTGGAGAAGCCACGGAGAACATTATGCTGCCTGTAACATCACTCAGCATGAGCAGTTTGCTGGTGGATCAGCGGTGGGCTGGGGAGGCATATCCATGGAGGGATGCACAGACCTCTTCAGGCTAGACAATCGCAGGCAGACTGTCATTAAATCCGTGGACCCATTGTTAGACCCTCCACTGGTGCAGCAGGCCCTGGGTTCCTCCTGGTGCACAACAATGCCTAGTGTCATGTGGCGAGAGTATGCAGGCAGTTCCTGGAAGATGAAGGAATGCATATCACTGAGTGGCCTTTTCTGGTCCTCAATAAAAATGGCATTTTGATGTAATGGAACAGAACTTAAGTGAATTGAATTTAATGTGGCACATCAGCAGGAGGGAAAGAATTCCAAAATGTGTCCTGCATTCTGTATTTCAGACAGCCAAGTTACTTTTTACAGTTACTTTTTCAGTCCACACTGAAAAAGTCTTTTTTTTTCCTTAGCAGTGTGCACACATAGAGCAACATTTATGTTTTGCATTATGTGATAGATCTGTATCTATCACATAAGATACTGAAAATCTCTGCCAAAATGCAAACGTTAACAGGATTACAACAAATCTGAAGAGTTACATTAATGTGTGGCACTTGCAATATGAAATATTGACTAAAAAATGCCATCAGCCTCAAATGACATGCAGAAAAACAAGGATGCGTACATTTATGCATGTTCTTGGTGCAGAAACAGTACCTTCATTAAGATATATAATATTTTGCATTCCTCTTCTACAAACCCAGCTGCTGCCACACAAAATTTCAGTTTTTTAATAGGTTTATTTTAATAATGCTACCTTCCTCAGGATAGATGCTGTGCTCCTCCTGAGCTGTCAGATTTATCCAAGGAACTGCTGTCTCGACTCCATACAGTACCCAGCTATTGCTAACAGAAAAGTTCAGCCTTGTTTCAAAAAATTAATTCTTCAGCTGCCTCATTGATCTGAAATGCCACATGGTTTCCAAAGAGAATCCAATGCATAAAACCTGCACTTATACATTACTCACTTGTCAGGTCTGCTCGCTCTTGGAAAAATGTTGGTCATTACTGAAATGAACTGGTTTTGTCTTTGTAAATTCATACATTGTTAGTGGATCACCTGCAGAGCTTTTCATTCCTATTGGTGTGTTTGTGCAACTGGAACCTCATGCTAAGTTGCCCTACTTAGTGAATCTGGCCCCAAGATGCCTAAGCACTAGACTTCTGGAATCACACCATCATTCAAAACTCTCGCTTGTTTTGGGTGCAAGTCTCTCCATAGTCTGAAGCACTCAATATCTACTCTAACAGCTTAATGTACTAGTAGACCCATGCTGGAGTGCAGAATTGTTAGAGGCTTGTAAAGATAATCCTATGATACTGTGAGTAGAGCTTCCCCGGGAGCATGTTATAGAGCTTGGCTGTGAGTTTTAGCAGACTACACAGGTTTCTCAGGTTACACAGGTGTGTGTGTGTGTGTGTGTGTGTGTGTGTGTGTGTGTGTGTGTGTGTTGAGCAGCACACCTTTTTTCAACATTCTAGACAAAGCCTCAGTTCCAACCCTTACAGACCTTGCAGGGAAATCTCTTCTCTTCCACTAGAATACCAACACCACTCCACCACGACATTTAATTGCCACCCCCTTTCACTAAACAAGGGGTGTGATTGAGCTTAGTGGAAGTTCTGTTATACTGATTGCAAAACATACTCGTTAAAGAACTGAAAGTCCTCCCTTGAAACCGGGCGGGGGGGGGGTTACAAAAGGGAATTTGCCATCACTGTCATTTCTCTTGCAAAGTGTTCCTAATTGTGTGTTAACAAGGAAGTAATCGTAAACGTGGGCTCATCAGGGAAGCTTGCAAATATGGTGATCTGATGTGATTCAGGGTTAGAGTAATTAGTTTTTTTATGCTTGCGATACATGTGTATGTCAGAACAATGAAGAAGAATGTACAATTTACAACAGGCAGATTCTGCTAATCAAGATTTAAGAGACAGTCACACTGAACCAACTCAAAACACCTTAGTTGCATAAGATCAGCTGACAGTGTTACACCAGTTGAATTGATTCAATTTTATTAACTAGATTAACAGATAAGTGAAACCAAAATATAAAAAAAAATCTAGATTGATATGAGACTTGAAGATATCTGGTTCAATGATACTATTTTTTTGGTACATTTGGGATAGCGGAGCATAAATGCTTTACTTATAGGTATGACAAAGTGAGTGAGCACTTTCACATTCACCACTTGCCTCATACATGCTAATTTGACACACTGCAATTATATATTGGACAGACAGACAGATAGATAGATAATATATATATAATTATAATTATTATTTATCCCTAAGTTTTGCATGTCATGGAGAACTCTGTAAATAAACTACTACTGAATCTGCATGCCTACAGCCTTCTATGACATTTGAGCCACACTACCCTACAATAAAAGGAAAATTGGCTCTTCTAATAATTTGAATATTTTTTTATTCATGCCTAAATGAGTAGGCAGGATTTCTGTGTTGTATCTGGTCAAAGTGAAACTAATATTAACTGCTTCATACTGTGCTTAACAGCCTAATCTAGGCAGAGAAAACAATCACTTTGTGCAAGTGAAATCCGTCCATTATTGGAGACATGATGGGTCGGTGTAAACTACTCAAACTCTCAGGAGGTGAATAGAGGCTGTCAAGCAATAGGTGACTATTCTGTAGTGGTGTGGAAACGCATTATGACAGTCGTGTCCTTACAGATGGCAACTCGAAGTGTTTGATGGCCCCAGAAACAATTAAGCTACACAATTACTATTGAATTGAAAAGCTACTACAGCTAATGGGGTGGTGTCTTGCTTACAGAATGGTATTTAACACTCATCAAAACAGGGCAGTTGAAGAGTTTAGGCTCAGCAAAGCATTAAGATTTCTCTGGACTGATTTTACATTATTATTTGCATTGTAAGCTTAAAAGTGTGTATGAGAAAGAAAGAGGAGAGAGAACATGTACATTTAAGCAGGTAAAAGTCAGCATTTGCTAAATAGTGTGGTCAAACACTACTAAATTTAATGCAAGTGAAATCTAAAGAACCTAAAGAAGAAAAGTATTTCCCCTTTTTTCTTTTTTAAATGTTGCTGTGATTTAATCAAAACAACTGAGTGGCCCCTTACAATTCTTTTATGGACACTTGGCATGCATGGCTCTGAGTCCAACTGGTACCGTATGACTTATCCCACAGTGATGCACTGTCTTCTAAGCCCTGCTTGCTCCTCACCTCTGTAAATTATTCATTTAGCACAGCATGAAAAACGCATGTCAATTAGTCAGGTTTATTTTTTTCTTCCAATGAGAAACAGCGGGTTTCTCTTCAAGCCAGCTAGAAGAATTATATAGTGAAACAGTGCATTATTTATCATTCTTGGACACGACTGCTCTGACTACATGCCCTCATTCTTCTTTTAAAGAAAGGAACAAAGTCTGACAGTGTCAGTTATTCTGTTTGATTTGAGGAGACATCTCTCTTTTTTTAATATAGCAGAAGAAAAAGGATGGATGGAGAAATACCGAGAGCTGAGAGAGGCGCTAGAGAGGATGTGGAAGGTGAAAGCAACAGTGGTCCTCCCCGTGGTAATCGGAACACTTGGGGCAGTGACCCCCAGACTGGGAGAGACCTCTGTCCAGAAGGGCGTAGTCCTAGGAACAACCAAGATACTGTGCAGGACCCTCAAGCTCCCAGGCCTCTTGTAGAGGACCTGAGCTTGAAGGACAAGCAAATACTGTCTGGAGGGCGAGTGGAGACTTCTTTTTATATTTCTAGTTTCTAAGTTTGTATTGTTGTTGTATTATTGCTGTGATTGACTTTAGTTTCCATTACTCTTGTACAAGTCCTCATGTTCTATCGATCAACACTGGCTGCACTAGAAGTCTAGTCTATCCACTAGAGATTACGGAAGTCTAGTGGATAGACTTGCATAAAATAATCCAAGTCTAACAAGTAGAAGCAGAGGTACACACAAAATACTTGCCAGTTAAAAACTGTCCGAATAAAATCCCCACAATCCTAGCTAAAGCCATGTCTGTACATATCCATATCTGAAATATTTAAATATGCCATAGAGCCAAACTCACAGTTGCCAAAAACCAATCTCTAAAATACTTGAATCTCAATGTTTGTGTGTATTTGCAAAATTAGCATTTTTAAGGCTTTGATTCAGTGTATAATTATTCCAAGATTCAGTAAAATACAGTCCTATTTAATCTTTATTTATATCAAGTAATATCAGCTGCAGTGTACACATATTCAAATTACACATGAAATTTAGCAGATTTTTCTCACCGTGTTAAACCTTTTCATTTCAAACAGAAATAAATAATTAAAAATATCACTCAGCTTAGATCATCAGTATGCTGATGGACGTCATGGCTGGTGTGATCCTATCACATGTAGTCTTCAGTTTAAATTAAAGACTAAAGGCTAAATTAGCTATACAGTATACCTAATTTAATACGTCTTTATGTAATATGTCTAACACATTCCCATGTAATTAAAAAAAAAAAAAGAGTAGTGTGTCTACTTTCATAATGCTGTTTTTGCCCTCACGGTGACAACTTTAAAAGAAAAAAATATCCAATTTGACCCATACACTCTTGGCCGAACACTGGCTAAAACAGGCTAACTTGTTGCCTGAGAGCAAGGCAAATTTGCACATCTTTATTTCTAAGTTTCAAATTCTGCCAGGAATTAGTTTCTTTTTCACCCTCACCCCTTCTCTTTTTCCTTTCTCTCAGTTCATAAAGTGGAATAACACAGTCTTGATGAAACCTGAATCTACAGTGCCTTGCGAAAGTATTCGGCCCCCTTGAACTTTTCAACCTTTTGCCACATTTCAGGCTTCAAACATAAAGATATAAAATTTTAATTTTTTGTGAAGAATCAACAACAAGTGGGACACAATCGTGAAGTGGAATGAAATTTATTGGATGTGTCAAACTTTTTTAACAAATAAAAAACTGAAAAGTGGGGCGTGCAATATTATTCGGCCCCCTTGCGTTAATACTTTGTAGCGCCACCTTTTGCTGCAATTACAGCT